>VMBQ01000314.1:142038-163913 GCA_007657795.1 Dreissena rostriformis | reverse complement strand
TTATTATTATTATTATTATTATTATTATTATTATTATTATTATTATTATTATTATTATTATTATTATTATTATTATTATTATTATTATTATTATTATATTAGTAGTATTTTTTTTTTATGGTTATAAATATATTACAAACAGTATCTCTTCCTCCTTCTCCTCCTCCTCCTGCTCCTGCTCCTCCTCCTCCATCATCGTCGTCATCGCCATCGTCATAATCATCATCATAATCATCATATCATCATCATCAGCAGCAGCATCAGCTTCAGCATCAGCATCAGCATGAACAACATCAATAATAACAACATCATCATCGCGTTACATGAAAATCATTACGCTATGTTTGTAAATAAAACGAAACGTGAATAGTTATACCCGCATGTTTACCTGCAATAAATCTTACATCCATCTGACCGTAATTACCATTCTCGATTTAATGTCCAGTTAACAAAAGGCCAGGGATATATAACCCGCTCCAGGGTGGTACGCAGGTGTCGAGGGTGTCGACCTTTTAGGGTCAGGATTCGAATAAGCACAAAGTCACTACATATATTTTTGTGTCACAAAATTCAGTTTTAATTTCAATATTAAAGTATCTCTAGTGCTTGCCGTAACTTAAATTCCTTCGTTCGCTCGTCCTTCATTTTAAGAGTTTTCAGTAATTGCAACAATATTGATGTTGTTTCTGCTTTCGTTGTTATTTTCATTCGTTATGTATCAAACTCTTGCCATTAACAAGTTGTAATATTACCTTTATTAAAATACAGCCGCATTCTTGGAAAATTGGGCTTAATGCATGTGCGTAAATTGTTCGCACATTCTAATCAGGAACGACACGGTACGCCTGAACTGGATTTTCGCTAAGAAGAGACTCCCTTTAAACGAAAAAATACCAAAAGTATCGTCCCTGAATAGCCGGTTCGTACTGCACATACTAATGTGGTGCGACACTTTACGCACATGCACTACACCCCGTTTTCCCAGAGCGAGATTCTAATACTTTTTTCCTTAAGCATCGTGATTCCAATATGACGATTTTACATATGACATACGCTAGAAAAAATATCTACATTGAAACTCCACTTATGATGAAAAAATAAAAATCCGGACACTTTCCCCTCGGCCGTCCGTTCGTCACCCGCACTTAAAATCTGTAAAGGCGGCCTGCGTGAACAATACCATAATTATAAGAAGTTTTTCATCATGTTTCAAGTTTTCAATTTAGGTGAAAACATGAATAACTTAATTCTACATATGTAAGTGCATCCGATTCCTCTATAGAAACATCGCCGTTTGTTTAAAATTACACCTATGAATAGAGTTGTAATCGATTTCTTTTGAAAAATACATTTTTATTTGAAGACTTAAGTGAAATAAGAAATACTTTGCCATTGTTTGTTTGCCATTGTGTGCGATCGGAATTGGATGAATGATGAAGCAATATCTGAGACTAGTTTTTGCTAAGACGATTTCAATTTGTAGTTGACAAAGTTTGTCATATCTGAAAGACAACCTCGCCAAAACTATTACCCTCTGACATGTATCAGGTGTAATGATGTCATAGAGCTGTCAACTTTGATTTACCTTAAATAAAAAGTTTCCACTTACTCAATTAACCACAATTTGGGTTAACTTCAACTTGTTTTTTTTTATTCCATGTTTAAATTTCGATCAATTTTCTAGTTGCTTTACATTCCATTATGTTTTTATTTGTTTAGCTATAAAGAAAGATATTGTGCAACGAGACTTGAAAGATAACTGTCATTGAACAACCTTATTAAAGTGGGAAATAACTTTTGTGTATTAAAACACGAGAAATAAAAAGTTTGACCTAATAATAATACACTTCACCCTTTTGTTAAGATGTAAATGGAAAAACCCCCAACTTTTGTGGCCTTATAATTAAAATAGAATTCGACTTAAACTCGAGTCGAGCCCGGGAAATTAAACATTACACAGTAGTCAAACCAGAGAACAACCTCAAAATATACATTTACTTAGTCTTATGTAATGAATAATGATTCAAACCGCATGTATAATAGCGTTTTTAGAAAACAAAAGTTTTCAGGAAAAAAAACAGCAACAAAACACATTCAGGGCTTATAGGAAATAACTTAAAACTCAAAGCACAGATTTATTTTCTACGTGATATTACCGGAAATGGTTGATTTGCACATCCCGTTGAACAGTGCATATGGTGTTTGTATTAAATATTTCTTCAATAACAAAAAACTGTGTCACACGCGTGAACGTTGAATAATTTATAAATAAAGCATAAGCTGGTGTAAACAATTTTGTATACATTCACTAACCAAATACAGGCGGACCGACAAAAAGAGAGAACACATGACGTATATAACACATACTCTACACAAATACACATTTTAATCAGAAATAAATAATGATTCTCTAAGAACATTACTCAATTATTTCAGGTCAGCTAACTTTTATTAACACATTTTGATAATGCGTCGCTGTTTTATGTATTAACCCCGAATGACATAATGTTAAGCTATTGTTATCATCTGACCACCTATTAAGTTTAAATTGGTATTTTAATGTTTTCCTTATACACGTTTACATCCTTTATAGCGTTTTCCTTATAAACGTGTGTAGCCTATTTAGCGTTTTCCTTATAAATGTTTATAGCCTTTTCAAGCTTAAATTGTTTTCTCATTTACCCTTCACCCAGTTTTCATGCGCGTTTATTTACACCGAATGATTTCTGGTCTTTACAACCTGGGTCTCAATACCCCGCAAACATTTAAATACGTTCAAATAAACCCAGACAAAGATCGAATAAACCCAGACAAAGATTAAAGCATTTATGCGCCTCTCACTCAATTGAATTGTATGTCCCAAAATGCAAATCCACCTCAAAGAAATACCATAAATGGGACCTTACCCGTTTTTAATGACTTTGATTATTACATTTGCTTTATATTGTAATTTGTGATGGATGGCGTAAACATGATACATGCGCTCTATTCATAAATTTGTTAATACCGACTCGGATTTTGGGTCATAGAAATGCCTTTAGACTCGTGTTTCAGTCTTCATAAACGTGTTAAATACCAGTACCCCGACAACAAAAACATGCTGTTTATTGAAAGATTACGCATTATTTTCAAATATAAATTGTTTACTTACACCGTTAAATCATTCGGCATTAATATGAATTTGTATGCAACATAATTAACGGGTAAAAACTATTTGAAACCTGACTGTTAACAGTAATATTAGATAAATCTCCTTAATGTTCAGAATGTTTTTTGGCTAACAAATGCTTTAAAATTGAGATTAAACTAGGTTTCAATATTACTTTTACTAAGTTTTAACTAATAGACCTTAATGTTGAGACTCATTTATTTAGTTATTTTCATATTTTGGAAACCTTCAGTTTGAACTTTTTAGGTCCATTTTTTCCGATTCCTTCAACAGACCCAAATTTGAACGAAAAAAAAAACAACAACAACACTGTAATGAACATGGTGTCATCCTTGACCGCAGGAGTTCCTGGGATTTTTAAACGCATTTCTTGAGCATTGATCTCCCCAACAGCATCAAGCACTGGTTCTACCCAGTATTCATAAGGCTTTCAATGTGATTATGAACTAATTATACACATGGTTTAAATCAAACACATTTAACCTTCAAGATATTTGTCAGTTATTTTTAATAAAATCAATCCGGTTACAATTCCGCTGAAATCACTTCGTTTTAAACGCTTTCCCGACGAATTATTTTCCAAACAATGCGTGTTTATAATTATAAAAGTCTTTTTTAACTTTAGGCTTGTTTATTTTTTATTTTTGGCTAGTATTTTTCCTTTCATGAAGTCTTTTTTCTTTAGGCCAGTCTTATTTCACTATAGGCTATTATTTTTTCACTGACCAACTTCATTTGACTTTTTTCCGTGTGTTTATTTGTTGAATAAATTAAAAAATGAGTACGGCAAACATAACACACAACAAAGCCGATCATATGCCCATAATAATAAAAAAAAAAACGTTCGCCTACAATTGAAAACGACCGACCAGCTAAAGAGTGTTATTTACTTTGATAAAAAACGCATTTCATGGAAAAAAGTTCCAATGGAAAAGTGTTAAAAATGAAGCAATTTCGGCTGTTAATGTAATAACAGGATTGGTTTTATTTAAATAACTGACAAGAGTTTTAGCAGTGGGTCTATTTGTCATTCATTTAAATACTACTTTTCACGATGTTCCTCTGCAAATACACCTTGTTCAGTCTATTTATATTTTAGGGAGTAGTAATTGAAATTGAAAAAACATCAGCTAAAGAAATTACAACATTGGCTTAGGCGAAAACCTTTAAGTAAACATTCCACATGAATAGGTAATCGGAAAATTACATTTTTCATTTCAATGTAATAATGGCCCATTATTACTCCTGTTTGTACATCGACTTATACAGCGATTATAACATTAAGGGATAATGTGTCTACAAAAGGGGTGTACTATAACCGCCGGCTCTGCTTTGGAGTTTTGTCTTCTGACGCCATAATGCAAACCATTCATTTTTGTAATAGACCCGCACCCTTTATTTGTGTCTTATTGCGACAGGTTTTAAAGCGGATGTTGTTTCTTTTTAATGGAACATTGCATTTGATAGAAAAGTAGCGTTGTTAATGATATAAATCACCGTTTAATAAAACATTTTCTTTGATTTAAAACATAATTATACCGTTCGAACATTTTGTTTCATGTTACGTATAATCCAAGTTTCTAGTTTATTGTCTTAAGTGTTTTTGTCGTAATCAAAATATGTTTGTTATTTATTGCGAGTACCGTGCTTTTCATTGTTAAAAACATTGGAAAAAACGTGAGCACCCTTCTTACTGGTGCAGCGGTGGAATTTCTGTTCATGGTTTTTATTGTTCAAAGGGTATAAACGAAATTATTCATCAGTAACATAGTTCAAGTACCCTCTGTTAATTAGCATAAACTATAAAATTGTTTCGGAGGCACCTAACCAAATAATATAAAATTATATTTTTGTTTATAATGTAAGTGTGTGCTGGTTTGAATTTGAGTGATACACTATTATTTTCAACTTAAGAACTGCGTATGCCTGAATATCTGATATTTTAAAGACGTCTTCTGTAGGGATCTATTATTAAACTAAACCATCTTAAACTTAACAATATTGTCTCCCCAGAATCATTGATTACAGTTTAGAATATTTTGTTGCTGATGTCGTCGACATTGAAACATGTCGTTTTATGTAGTACTAGAAAAGAAGATGCGTCATATGAATGTAATAATAAAGAAAACGTGCTAAAGATAAGGACACCATACATGTAAATGTAACATTTAACATTTACTTCAATAACGCATGACCAAACATGCTGTACTTATTCAGACACTTTTCTACTGTTCGCATAGTTCAGAGTATCCGACCCTTTCCCAAAGCAAATTATGGCTTTTTACACAATCCTTAGAAAAATGTCCCGATCCTACAAGATTTCGACTTCTATCAGAATAATCTTTATTGTTATTGCTTTAAACTCAAAACAATGAATAAGAGCTTGTGTGAACTATCATGTATGAAATAAGCAATTATGTATGGTATTTATTTTCCCATAATTTTGAATATTTCTGTACACAAAAATCCCAGTTGCATGTACTTTTCACCCTAGAGGTCAGAAAAAGGCCTGCCTTTTGTTATATTCTAAAATATCAGGCATTCTATTGACGCAGTGATAGAGTTTAAACGTAGACAAACCAGTTTTGGTGTTGTCTCACTCTTCTCAAATTGTATTCAAGGCGTTTACTTGCGTGACTTGTTGAGTGTTTGTTCCGTCCCAGCGAGTTTGGGCTTTGAAAGTTAAAGAAACCCGATATACACCGCCCATATAGTGTATCGTAACCCCAATATACGTCATGTGACCTTTAGGGTTGTAATTACACCACATTTCAACACTCAAACGAATATTAATTGCAGGCAATAACAATTAAGGCTGGTGTGGCTTTCGTACGTTCTTTTAACAAAGAATTACGACTGTTACTGCTTCTCGCTGCTGATGTCTTCGATTCTGAAATCAGTTCCTACTTCTGCTGATAATGCTGCTCATACTTATAATTCCAAGATGATGACTACTACTATTTATAATGCATCATCTACTACTTTTATTACAACTTCTGTTACTACCACTGCTACTGCTACTGTCACTGATGTTGCGGCTTATACTACTACAACAACAACAACTACTACTACAACTACAACAACATCATGTACTGATACTACCACTACTACTTCTCCCAGTGCTACTGTTACTACTACTTCGTCTTCTTCCATTTATACTTTTACTTCTACTTCTCCTACCCCTACTTCCACCACAATTACTATTACGACAACTACTAGATCCTCTACTGTTACTACTACAACAACAACTACTACTATAAATACTTAAAATATTAAAGTGTAAACTTCTGCTTATAATTGTACTTGCTGTTTCTACTTTTACTACTAGTGCAAATACACATTAAAATGCAGCTTGCTACTATAATAAGGGACTCGATTAAGTTCCGTTTTGGAAACATCTGTTTAAAAAAACGGTGTCTTAAAAGTCCATTTACATGACAGATGGGCGCTCAAATATCTAAGCTATACATATAAGTTCATACAAACAATATTCAATGTTTTATTGATATTTTATAACAGCCTCGCGTTTCATATCTGTGACATCTCCGTAGCCCACACAAGTGAAAACACTTTACTTAATCAGCCATGACAATCTAAATTGAAATCAGCAAACCGAAATATGTATATTTCGCGGTGTTACTTAATAAAAACATTTTCCTTTCCCTTTCATTTCGTCGCCTATTTTGACAATTATTTGAATTGAATCTTGGCATATTTGTCGTGTTTGTCGACGTTTTCATCGACATTGGAACAACCAAAGAACTAAACTTCTTTTGAAGTCTCTTTGTATACAAACCGTCTATTTCTGTTAAGAATGCTAATCCAGTGTAAATACATTTTGTTGACCATTTATGAAAATATTGACATACCGGTGGCAGTTTATTATAGTAACGTGCTGTATTTGTCTTGCCGTTTATAGTAACACAAACGAGGCTCGTATCTTGATGAGCCATGGCGGGCAAAATTGACCAATTACAAGCCTTATAAAACGATCTTGACTCATTGAGAAAACCTTTCATATTTTAAGGTGCGCGATCATAATCATTGCAATAATAAACGGAACTGAGTTATTTTTGGGATAATTGGAGCTTTAAAAGAAAGCGAGACTTGATTCTATTTTAAAAATTGTACTCAGTTACAAAACAGATTTCAAAAGGACTGGATGAGATTTAGGATTCGCAAATATTTGGGAACATTTTGGGATTTATAAAAGAAATGAGATATTCTATAGACCTTACCCACAGTAAGTAGGCTTTTCTTCTTTTAATTTCAGTTCGAAATAAAAGGATTGGTCAGTTTTGAATAACGATACGTTGCTTTTGTGTGCTTGTACTATTTTATCACAGATATGTGTATCACTTATCAAATCGTGATCAATAAAAAAATATTCAACACAACGAGGCAATAACTCAGCGATTAATAAGTACACCGCAACATAATTAACAGATGGATGATTTGTTAAAGTTAGCACTTATTGACTTAGATGAAGGTATAAAGGTTCCGAATAAATCTTGTCTCTAAAATAGTATTTAAAATAATTGAAAGTTTCAAATTGTAAGATCACAACGTGCCAATATAATAATTATGATTCTTATGGTTTTGTCTAGTAAAAATCATTTTCATTCTTTGAAATGGATCAGTCAATCTTGTACGTAAACTGTCTTATCACTGCAACGAATTCATATTGCAAACACAATTAAATGTTGTAAAAGAAAGGCATTAATAAACGTCTGTTTCAGAATAAATGTGCTTTATCACCGTTAACATAAAAACTTAAAATTTATTACGCTACGTAAGGAAATAACGAGAGTTGAATTGAATGATGTTCTATTCCAAATCAGATTTCATATGATTAACAATCATATGTCATATTTTGTGATCCTGTATTATTTTCCTATTATTCGTTCTGTTATAATTTTATAGAAGTTAAATACACGCTGTCAGCTAATACGTGATATATTATTCTTAATGAATAAGCGGAACAGAACTTCGATGTAGGAAAATCATGTTTAGGAGTAAATTAAGGTTTTAATATTTAAAGGGTAAACTATAATACAGTTTAAGCCGTCGATATGCCCCATTTAATCTGTTCTGATACGTTTAAATGGCTTAGTTCAATACATCGTAATGTAACTTTATGTAACATAATTAAATATAGTTTACATTTTCGAGTAAAGAGTTGTCAGAATTAACGTATGTCTAGAAATTATATGTCATATCACGCCTACTTCTACTACTTCACTACTTGTACTGCTACTTCTTTTTTCTTCTTGTGTTTTTCTTCTTCTTTTTTCTTCTATGAATACTTGTTGCGCGCGTTGTCATGAAAACAAAGCCGCTTAGGTCAGTGGCATGGTATTTATAAAGGCTGATGTAAATAATTGACAGTCTTTGACAATAGTATCTTGTCAAATATCTGCTAAAGGATTATAATTTTACGAACAGGCCACATTATAGATTGTAAAGAGTCGTTATTACTTGTAATGCGCGTAATTAGCCGCTCATTTCGCTAATTGCAGTTGATAATACACAAAGCCCATCAAATGCGTTGTTAAGTGTTCTTTGATCACCGGAAATACTTAGTGCACAATATATACAAATTATCCATAGTTGGTGATCATTATAATATTAGCCGCGCTCTGGGGAAACTGGGCTTAATACATGTGCGTAAATGCACAGGCTAATCAGGGACGACACTTTCCGCCTAGACTTAATTTTCGTTTAGAAGTGACTTCCCTTTAACGAAAAATCCCATAAATGGGGAAACCGTCGTCCCTGATTAGCCTGTGCAATCAGGCTAATCTGGGACGACACTTTACGCACATGCATTAAATGCAGTTTTCACAAAACGCGGTTCATATCATTTGTAAAATGATATTTTGTCGTAGACGTCTTGTGTTTTCCACAACGGTACACGTGTAAGAGAATACAACGATATATTTTAATTATTTATTTAGATTTATTGCACATCAAAAGAAATGTTTGTTTCATTTTTTTTGTATTAATACTATTTTGTGCTGAAGGATTTAATTGAGAATCTATAATGAAATGCAGACGCTTACTTTTATACTTAACAACATATAAGTTACCTGAGTGTTAGTGATTGTATACACAATAACATGCATAAGAACATGAGCCACTTCATCATTAGCATAAACAAAGATATAATCAACAATAGCAACAAAAAGGTTTATATTATTAATATCGACGCATATTTTCAAACGGTATTGAGTATTAACCAAACGCAATTGAATATTTATTCATTCACTCTCGCGGTGTCAGATTAACTATAAAAGTGCAATTTTATTTGTAAAATATCATTATAAACGTGGTTAAATTGCTGTTGTTGGTTCGACATTCATAGACCGACATTTTAATAGGTCCAAATATAACAAAATCTATTACGAGGACAAATTGAGTATAATTATTTTTTACAAATATAATTATTTGGTTGCAAATATTAATAATAGCAATTGGCTATAACATATCATTTTCTCCTACTCCGTCATTCGATCTGGAATATGTATTGAGCCGGAAATCTTGAATTCAATAGCGCGTCACAGAACGCATTACGATTCTTAAATGGCGTATTATCTGGGCCGATGATTATCGAATGTGTCTGACATTTGATAACGGGGTAGATTTGGGTGGGCATTCAGAAATTATGAAAGTCTTGTCAGCGACTATAGATCGAGATACGGTTGAAGTTAGCGGACATATATTCGATATGTCACCGTTTTAATTGTCGCCGTTATCAAAATGTGATACCGAAGTATTGTGTTGGATATAGAAGCGGTTTGGTTATTAATAGTTGAACGTGATTCTGGTGCAAAAATGCAAGTCGACGAGTGGATTTATTTCCATTACGGTAACAATAAATATTAGTTTTAAAAAAGCATCTATATAAAAACATACACATACTATTATTATATATGTGCAATACATTGAAGGCTAGAACCAACTTTACTAGCTAAAATTAACTGCTTTATGTTCCATAAAATATAAAAGTATACACATTTATAAGAAAATATATTCACTTTTACATCATACAGATTTGATTTTTGTGTCAAATTATATTTCAACATGTTATTTTCTAATGTTTCTAATGCACACCACAAGGGACTTGGTGGAAAGAAGGTTTTGGAATACAAACTAGCGTATTTCCGTATCATTTGAAAAACACAATTTCGTTATAACTCTATATACATGTATTATACATCCCTGCTCTATACGAGCACATTTTGTATAGATCTATGTACGATGCTGTATTTCGTATTTTATCCCATTATCAGACGTGCATTGACGGTATAACACCCCATGGAATAAACTTGCCTCTATCACACCTTGTTGAATAAACCTGTCGCGTGCTATTTTTGATCATTTGTGGGGTTTTCCAAAAATTGGAGAATCTGCGTTTGTCAACTGCGGAAGAACAAAATCGTCTAAAAATGCGATATTTGAACATTATTAATAATGATAAAATGGAAGAAATAAAAGAATAAATAGAATAATCGGCAAGCCTCGCGCTACCATGGTTCTTAGCCTCGCATGATAAACTTGATCTTTATCCAACACTCACATAATAGTCTCTATATTAACTGATGTCACGTTTTTAAACACTCTTGTAAACAATTCGAGTATTCTAGCTCGTCTATACTTATACTGATATAATACATATCACAGTGTATGAACTGCGGGTTTACTCCTTGTTGATCACAATTACAACATATCCTTTTCGGTCGCCGTGAAGTAGTGGATACGGTTTCCGCTTAGCGACCGGAAGGTTATTGGTTCAACCTCACTGCGGGAGCGTTCTTTAGATCTCCTCAAAAGATACCATATACTGTTTATACCCAGGAAACGGACTCGATAGTGTTTCAATAAGCCTCCGAGCTCAATCGAGCTAAAAAATAGGGGTTTAAACTAACATATCCTTTCTATAATTTCAGATCCGTTAATCGCGGAGCACAACCATGACTCTTCCTCCGGGATAGCCTCTGACGTCACCAGCTCTCACAACCAATCAGCGACGAGGATGTCCACGTTCAAGGGCGACAACTCGTCCATGTCTTCCACGGACCACCGATTCTCCGACTCGTCGTTCGAACGCCAGTTTTCGGACTCCTCGGTGTCCGTCGAGCGGCGTCCGGCGTACATCAAGAAACGGCAAGGCGACGGAAAGTTTCCCTGGGCGTACACGCACGGCGCCAAGGTCGCCCAACAGAACCGGAACAACCGGGACCGCGTTCCAATGTCTTCGGATTCTAGCAGCGTCGGTTCCGACTACCCTCCCACGTCCGTCATACCGACGGGCGCCCCGCCCTCATACGAGTACCATATACAGCTGCAGAAGCAAAAACAGTTTATTCATAACAACAGTGATTTACAAGACACGGACAAACTCATGCTTACGTCCGGTAGGTGTAAATCCAAAGTCCGACCATCGCCGTTCGACCTGATGACCGATGACGTCATCGTGAAAGTGTTCTCTTACTTGCCAACGGACCAACTCTGCCGGTGTTCTTGCGTGTGCAAAAGGTGGTACCAACTCGTCTGGGACCCGTTGCTATGGAAGAAAATTGTGATTAACAACAGTAAAGTGCACATCGACCATGCGCTGAAGTACCTCACAAAACGATTGAGTTACAACACGCCAACTGTCTGTGTGATAGTGGAACGGATTAATCTGAACGGCTGTGAGAAACTGACTGATAAGGGTTTGCACGCCATCGCGAAAAGCTGCCCGGAACTCAGACATTTAGAGATTCAGGGCTGTGCTAACGTCACGAACACTGCCTTGTTCGAGGTTGCGTCGTACTGCGTCAATATGGAGTACCTCGACGTTACAGGTTGGTATACTACCCATACAAATATGAGCATCGCTCTGTGAAAAAGGGGGTTTAACGCATGTGCGTAAAGTGTCGTCCCAGATTAGCCTTTGCAGTCCGCACAGGCTAATCAGGGACGACACTTTCCGCCTAAACTGGATTTTCGTCAAGAAGTGTCTTCCTTAAAACAAAAAATACAATACAAGCCGAAAGTGCCGTCCCTGATTAGCCTGTGCGGACTGCACAGGTTAATCGGGGACGACACTTTACGCACATGTATTTAACCCCTTTTTATGCTCCCTTCTTCGAAGAAGAGGGGGTATATTGTTTTTGGCCTGTCTGTCATTCTGTCTGTCCGTCATTTTGTCCAAAACTTTAACCTTGGTCATAACTTGTGCAATATTGAAGATAGCAACTTGATATTTGGCATTCATGTGCATCTCATGGAGCTGCACATTTTGAGTGGTGAAAGGTCAAGTTCAAGGTCATCCTTCAAGGTCAAAGGTAAAAATAAAATAAAGGGGCGCATTAGGGGGCATTGTGTTTCTGACAAACACATCTCTTGTTCACAATGCGAGGCTCATGCATGTGACAGTTTTATTTTGTTTCTTAAGCCGCACTTAAAATTTAATTTATTGGGACTCGTGTTTTCAATGTCTAGTTGCAGATAACCGGTATCGCTTATAGTAACAAAAATGTTGCTAAACTGTATTCTCTGTCCACACATATTTATTTAATTGACGTTTATATTATTTAAATCCATATTAATTTATATAATATTTATTTCAATGTGTTTAATCTGATGTCCTTTGGTCCCTTAGAAGTATAAAAAACATAAACAGTGTACAATTGAGATGATCTGTAAGACGATTAATATTAATATATATAAAAAAAGGAAATCCAAGCTTCATTAAGTATTTGTAATGCATGTACATCGTCAGCAGAAATACACTTTTTAGGGTATAATTAATGACATGCATAGTTTCATATAACACACCGAGCTAACACCGATTGACTCCAATTTTATTGTAACATGGAAATAAAAAAACGGTACTATATATGCATACATAAGCTTATTTATCAATCTTGCCTAATGAAGTCTATGTTAGTAAAATCTAAACGAGTAACAATAGTTAAATTTTGAATACGTTTGATTGTTTATTTTTTTTTTCTGTGATTAATGTACAGTATATTTGAGCCTCGCTCTGGGGCAACGGTGTCTAATGCATGATCGTAAAGTGTCGTCCCACAATAGCCTTTGCAGTGCGCACAAGCTTATCAGGGACGACACTTTCCGCCTTTTTGGAATTTTCCGTTTAAAGGATGTCTATTTCAAACGAAAATACAGTCTCACAGAAAGTCTTCGCCCTGATTGGCCTGTGCGGACTGCACGGGCTAATATGGGACACATAACATCCAGTTTTTCAAGAACGGATCTCGACTTATTTAACTTATTTGTATGCCCCCGTAGGTGGGCATATAGTGATCGCACTGTCCGTCTGTCTGTCCGTCTGTCTGTCCGTCTGAAATTCCGTCACACTTTGCGTTTAGGTTTTGAAAAATGTGGAAAAACACTTTGCGTTTAGGTTTAGAAAAATGTGAAAAAAGGGGGCATATGTCATCCTTGTGACAAGCCTTGTTGAACATAGAAATCAAAACACATTATTATACATAATTACACGGCTTCTGACCAAGTACAATGTGCTACAGCGTAAGTAAATTGATATTGTCCGAGAGCGTAGGGTCGAGTCCAATGTAAATTTACTATCCTTAATCACACCTTGCGGGCTCGGAAGTCCATTGTACCGAATTTATCTTACCGAGTACAATTCTTTCTTCAGCATCAACGTTATGACAGGATCAATACAGTTAGCTCAATTGTCTTTAATGACGTCATCTTATTTACTTCCGTTACGTAATTAAACCTTACTGATCTTATTTGAAAAGCTACCGACCGTACATGGAAAAATTCACAATTAGGATGTGATCTGGTTGAACCAATGAGCAACGAGTGTTATGTACGAGGTAATACCAAATACATTTGCAGTTGTATTTATTTGCCATTAAACGAAATATCTCATCGCTACAGGTTGCCCATGCGTGACGTGTATCCGGTTGACAGACAAGCTTCTTGCGGCGGCGACGGCGCCACATCTTCAACAGATCTACTTCCGCTACCTTGACATGAGCGAGTGCTCAGCGCTTGACGACGCCGGCTTGGTAACTATTTCCTCCTACTGCACGCAACTCCAGTGTCTCTACCTTCGGAAATGCGCGCGCATCGGAGACCAAGGCGTCCAGGCTGTCTGCAATAACTGTCCGAACATCCGTGAGCTCAGTGTCAGCGACTGCAAGCGCCTCACTGATTATGGCGCCAGTGAGATTTCTAAGCTCGGGGATAACTTGAGATATCTAAGTGTCGCAAAGTGCGAGAAGGTTTCAGACGTTGCGATCATACAGATCGCCCGCGGCTGCCGGAAGTTACGCTACCTTAACGCGCGCGGCTGCGAGGCGGTCTCTGACGATTCCTTAGACACGATAGCTAGAAATCTGACACGTCTAAAATCGTTGGACATCGGGAAATGTGACGTCACCGACGAGGGTTTGGTGGCGTTAGCGTATTGTGGGCAGTTACGTAGGCTTAGCGTTAAGTCATGTGACGCAATTACGGACCTTGGTATAATCACTATTGCTCAACACTGCACCAAACTGCAGCAGCTGAACATTCAGGATTGTCACGTGACGCTTGAAGCGTATAGGACGGTTAAGAAGCACTGTAAGCGGTGTTTGATAGAGCACACTAACCCGGGATTCTGTTGATCCCAGGGAGCCCGTGTCATGGCTACGCCCGGGATTATGTTGACCCCATGGGGGTTGTGTAATGTAAACACCGTCGGGCTTTGAGCGCTAGGAAATAAAAGACATGATCTGAATATTTGTATGAACATTTTAACCATTTAAACTGATATATTGTATTTGTAAACATCATCATTATCAATAAATGACGTTATTGATTTTTCTGAGTACGCACCATCCTAAAGTAATGACTTTAATTTGTGTGCTCAATAATTTCAACGTATAAGAATGCGAACACACGTGTAAAAGTTTAAGATTTGTTTTAAAGCAAATATTTGAGGAATTAGCACAGGTCATGGATTTCTAAAAGCTATTTAATGAGGGATTGTTTTGAAAGATTTTTTTTTTAATCGGGTTACGCCAGCGCTCAAAGCCCGGGACTTAATCCGGGTTTACACATAAGCAGTTTTAGTGCCAACATATTAATACAGAATCTGCGTTCGAACATATTTTTTATTGTTTTTGTTGAGCTTTCATTGTTAATAACATTTTAAAATATCTCGTAAATATGTTTATTAAACGTGTATTGTTACTGAATGTTTTCTGCTCGTTAAGCAAAATGGAACCTTTTGAGAACGGTTAATGAATACAAATAACTTTCGTACGTTTCAATAAAAATGAGCTTCTCTTTGTGAAAAGGGATTTAAATGTGCGTAGTGTGTCGTCCCAGATAAGCATTGCAGTCCGCACAGGCTAATCAGGGACGACACTTTCCGTTTTTTTATATTTCTCGTTTAAAGAAGGTCTCTTCTTAGCAAAAATCTAGATTAGGCGTAAAGTGTCGTCCCTGATATGGCTGTTCGGACTGCACGGGCTAATATGGGATGACTTTTTACGCACATGTACTTAAACCCCTTTTTCACATAGCGAGGCTCAAATGATAAGTGAACTAAACCACATCTTGTGTCCGTATATACTCACATTTTTGTTGACGCATGGGACGTAACTCGTTAAAGGTGTGTCTGTTAAGTGTACGAGTTATGTTTCTTTTCAAGCTATTTTAGTGCTAGAACAACTTTCGTGTTTATTAAAACATGAGAACGGACCACTTTTATAATGTGTTAGATATTTAAAAAAGTGTACGACTTTATTCTGAAATCATTCAGATATCATTGAATATAGAATGCAAATTGATTTTGTTCATGTATAAATTCGTTTGTTTATGTTATAGATTTATACATTAAAAAATTATGCAAACAACTTATAAAAGTAATAATAAAAATGCACAAACATTATTCAAGCTTCTTTTATATGACTCCCGCCCATTACCTTCAAGATGTAAAATATTAAGGTATGGGCTAATAGTCTGATATTGATACTAGGTTACATCTGCAGCCGACTTTCCCATTTACGGGACATAAGTCGTCCGTTTACACTCGGAGCTGTATTCAGCCAAGGTATAATAACATGGCTTATTTTCCTCACTTGTAGCCATTTATACTCCCGGGTTGAGAGCAGCATGTGATTATTTTCTTGCTCAGAACCATTTCGTGGTCTGAGCGGCTTTCGACCAAGGACCTCCCGATTCCTAGAACAGCATCATCCCACTAAACCACTGTCCCACGAGAGGCATAACAAAACTCCATACATGTGTTATCCATTTTTGTTGCACTTTGATTTCGTGCACCTTTCAATTACCGACCAAATTACAAGCCGTATTCTGCATTTGACTTGTTGCCATTTTTGTCTGTTTGAAAAGACAGTTCTCCATGATTTCAAAAATGTAAACGTAAATATTATATTATAATAGTTTTATGTTATGATGCGTCTAATACAAAATAGCTGAAGGTACCGTTTCAGGAATGTCTCAAAAATTAGCCAGGACTCATTATCCAGTGGCAATTCTAGCAACTTATTATTTTGGGTTTCAACAACTTGATGAAACTGGTTTGCGAATCATAACTAACATTAGAGAGTTAATCAAAACGGTCTCGATACAGCTTACTAAGGAATATTTGCAATTCATAGACATAGATAAACATTTTAAATTCAAATTGTAGTTTTTTTGTATGATAATATTCTTTGTAAAGGAATTGACAGTGTTAATTCATACATTATTTTTTAAAGGAAACATTATTTACCGACCATTAATGCATTTTTTTTTCTTTGAACCGAAATGTATGCACATTTTCATGAATTGAGTTAGTACCGTAGAGAAACAGGACGCTGCAAGACAAATGTGACCATTTAAATCACTCGAAAATATCTAATAGATTATCAATTAAACAATGTTTACTAACACAAATATCGTTAAAAGTGTTTGTGTTCGTCATTGTATTTTAACGATTCGAGAGGTAGCTGAGATTATATGCGAATTTAGGTCAAGCGGAACTTAAATGTATGTACTCAGATAAATAATACTACAATGTAAAGCGTTCTGGTTCATGCACAATTATAAATGTTGCATGTATATTGATTATTTGCATCAAAATCGTCGAAAGACACTCGAACATTTTATATATTTTATTAAGATAATTCTTACATGGTAAAACTATCAATCACATAAGAATTCAAGGATGAATCATATTACATGTGTTGCAATACTTTGCACACGATACAAGCACACTTTGCATAGCATGGCGTATTTTTGCAGTTAACTGATAGCAATACAACTTCTGATTGTATGGAAGCACAGACATGTGCTATGCTGTGATTATATTACTTCAATGATAAATATAGGGCAAATATAAGTTTAAACGAACTGAAATATGCTCAAGCAGAATTATTAATACAATTCTTGAGTAAATACTTTGATCATATGGTATCGATAATGAACGATGTTGCCTTTAAAGGCATTCCTACATATTTTATGAAACATCCACATACACAAATACAACTAACAAAGTATTTAAATAAGAGACATAAAATACGTTTACAAGCAACATACACACGCGTTAACATCTGATAACAGATCCAATGGCAACACAGCTGTTACCTCTTGTGGTCACATGACACAGTCATAAATACTTTCTCCGGTTACTCATGCGGTGACACTGGAACAAAAACAGGAAAACGTAAAGCGAAATAAATATTTGTATTTGCAATTTGCGACATTAGGTCAAAGATAATTGTACACGCATTTTACTACAACTGTGCTTACACGTGTGCGTACCGTTCTTGCGAGTCCGTATATATTTCCGAATACAGATAGCTATCACTGCAAACATGATTGTTCCGACTAGACCTCCAATAACCCCTCCTGTTATCCACATGGTCTGATTTGATTGTGGTTGTGGAACGGACCCTTAACAATGATGTATATTATATTATATATATAATTGTTATGTACAAACACAAGTGTTGTTTTTAATTGATAAACCACATCATAACAAAAGTTGTTTAAATATTGCAACAAAGCAAAATAAATGTGTTGATAAATGCTCTCTATCAATTGCTACTTACAAAGAACATTGACTGTTAAATGTGTACTATTTTGTCCTTCCACATTTGATCCATACGTTGGTGTCATGATGTTCCCAACAGATAATTGGTATATACCACTGTCGTCGATCTGTGCGTCTGGTATACATAAGGTGCTACTCGATACAGACATGTTCTTGGGGGTTGTCCAATTGTAGTAATAAGCAGGAGGGTTGCTTCGGCTTGTACACGTGACACACAGTTTATTTCCCTCTTGAATTCGTATGACGCCTTTCACGATCTCCCCTCTGTGCTGGCATTCGGGTTCCTCTGGAGAATCTATATCATTGAACATGAACAAACAAGTCTTTGTTAAACGGGACATGTTCCAGGAATAAGTCGTATAATTTGAAAAATAAGGATTATGTATAAAGTAAACATGGATACTCGATGAATACTTTGTAGTTTAGCTGATAAAACAAAAACGGATGACCTTATTTGTTTACATACATACATGTAGCACATCGATGATGACCTCGCTAGTATTGAACTCTGGTCCCACATTGCTTGCAGTACAGTACACAACAACAGTGTTGTTTTCACTGGTTGGAGTCAGCGTCAGCGTGCCTAACGTCGTCATCAACCCATCCGCCGAGTAATTATCCGCAGAGTGTCCATAGCCAAAGCCTATTCCACCTTTAGCATTACAATGCATATCGGCCGATGGTCTTCCTGCTGTTGCTTGAAAGTGAAGACTTACGTTTGTTTCCGCAAGTACCTTCAACGGAGTTGGTGTAAGCATCGTTACGCTGGATATACCGACTGTCGATGTGTAAAATAACATTTAAATTACAGTAAGGTGCCCTGAATGGCGTAACAAAATTATCATTCATCTAATACAATTTTATTGAAATATCTTAGATGATCGGCATGCTTAAATGTCATACATACAATACGTTATTTCAATGTTTGTATACACGCATTGCAAGTTTTAAATGCCACTTACACTCCATCGTAAAACAGATAGCTATCGTTATAATGGCACGATGTGCGGAGGCATAAGTTATAATATGGCATACATTACTTTTATTAATACGAGTTCTCTCGCTAGTTTTGTTATATCCACTTGTTACCATCACACAATTCCAAAAATGGTATTGCATGTTTCTTTGTACGTTTTTTAGCGTAATTGTAAATGAATTGTTCCCTCTGCATTCGACGCTATAATTGGTTGCTGTACTTAGTTCGCCTGTTACATCACATTGTTTTGAAATCGAACCCATATAGTTGCCGTTTTCATTCCACAGAACCTCGATGACATCTTCTGATCCGATCCATGTACAACTCACTGTCAGGTTTTCACCTTCCAGAACTGTGGCAGTAGAATACGGAAAGATTCTGGCCTCCTGTGCACCTGCTATATAAAAAATAATGCATATTTCATGGTGTAAAATTGCCCAGGACAATATTTTTTTTTTCCATATACCGTGATAATCTTAAGACGCCAATATGTTGCGTTTGAACGGACAGGACATATACAATTGTCAATTACACAAATTCCCTGGTAAACAAAACCGTAATATTTCATAAACATATTTATTATTTATTTTCAACGATTAACTATTGTGTTCATGACACACATTATAAGCTTGCTTATATAGTCGCGTTTCCGATCAAATGTTTATTTGTTGATTTAAAAATAAATTGTTTACTCGATCTATGAGCTAAAAGAAATGCTTTAGACACATACCAAAAACACTTGTCAGCAAAATTAAACACACTCGGAATGTCTTGATATCCATCATAAAGGATGACGATAGCAACATGTTCACTTTGTCAATGTTATGATTTTACTGTGTGGCTTAAACCAACAAATATAGATGAAAATACATATATGCAGACTACAATCACAAACCTAAGGTTTTATAAGGATGGGATCCAATGTTAGTCACGTCTTATCGTACATTTATTTAACAAACGCGATGGGGGTTCAACCGAATAGTCAAAATATCCCACCGATACTTATAATAAAATAGTGCGGCTCAGCAGTAAATGTTTAATGGACGTTGATCACAAGAAGGCAATCAAGACTGCAATAATAAAGACAAGAGTTTCCTTTGACAACCAACGATAATGCACGACTCGATCTGATATTTTAATCCTAGATCTACGTGAAAAACATAGCATGTTATAAATTCGTGACTGTTCGCACTAAGTATCACTCAGTATTCAAGAGATCGTGAACTTACCAGCAATTTGGTCGGAAGTGATTTATCTGTTCTCGTGCGATATCTGTCATTTGTTGATTTTAAAACGGAACTCTTTAAATAAAGTAATTTTCATAATTTATATATGTATGTCCGTGTTGAGAAGTTAATAATAAATAGTATGGGAGCTTTAAAGCCAAATTCACACACTCGTGAAAGTTACCCTTTTTAAAAATTAAATATACGGTTTACTATTTTTTCAATTTCATATATGCATAAATGTATATAAAACTATTTAGAAATATAACACACATGTTTCCCTTTCTTTCTGTATACCATAAATTTAAATAGACATTAAATAGCATATATGTTTTTATTCAGTGACATAATGATACATTGTTTTAACCATAACACGTTGTAATAGTTGAAGAATTAAATAAAATCATTATCTGATCATTTTGAACTGACGACGACTGAATAGGTAATATGTTGCATATCACGTGGACATCTTCAAAAGCGTTATATCCGTGGCGTAGTGGATATGGTGTCCGCCTAGCAACCGGGAGGTCACGGGTTCGATACCAACTGTGGGAGCGTTCTTTAGATCTCCACCATGGACATCACGTACTGGTTCTAGTCCGTTTCCTGGGACTAGAACCAGGAAACGGACTCGAGATCGTTTCAAATAAGCCTTATGATTTCGATGCAATGCTGCTTAAATAAATAGGTTTAAACTAAAAGCTTATAGCTGTTATATGAGATGGCCTTCGAAGTTTCAACTCTCTTATAATTTCATTTTATACACTCTGAGTTAAAGCGGGGTAAATTATATCAATATAATCAATAAAAATGGTTTTAAAATAAATATTACTCCAGCATTTCCCAACTTAATAACTGGAAAGGAACCCTACTAGCTTAGCTAACGGTCCAATCCTTTAAACTTAAGATGTTTGAAATCTATCTTGTAAACTCATTCTGGAATAAATAGTTTACACCAATAACTGCTGTTTATAAAATAAGTTTGATTTGAACAATATTTACTAATAAATATATAATATTAAATACATAATACATTATGTCAATGTATCTATCTTTGTTTTTTATTTCGTCTTAATGTAACACTTAAATTCGTTTATTGCTATGGCTTTATCCTTACATCTATTATTGTATAATGTCTTTATTTTTCACTTAAATATTTACACACCTTAAATGATTCATGTTGCTTATAAATTGTCTAATATGTTCACATTCAAGTTGGAATACCCATCACCTACACATACTTTTTAAATTTTACGTAATTTAGCCGTAGTTTGAGAATATTGTCTTCTTTATAGTTTGGCACGAAACCATATTGCTATAGGTGTTAATTGAATATACAGGAGGGAAGCCCATTTTTTTTTTTATATATATATATATATATATATATATATATATATATATATATATATATATATT
>VMBQ01000314.1:130971-142022 GCA_007657795.1 Dreissena rostriformis | reverse complement strand
AGTAGAGTATGATCTGATGATCATAGCAGAACTGCGCCGCGTCAAGACTCATGTGTGTGGAATGCCCATCTACAAACAATATCACGGGCCTTTGTATCTGCTTTTGACCAATGAAGACATCCAGATGGTGCAAAAAGGATAAAAAAAAAACGGGCTATTCATCCAGCCATTATCTGACATGCCGTAAATGGCGTCTGGGAACTCACCTATGCCCGTATCACGGTATCGCTGACCCGGATAGACAATCAACGGTGGAACATAATCTCCACAAGCATTGAAGCAAGCCATGACAGTGATTTGTTGTTTGTTGCTGCTTGTTACCTGGTACACATGTCGTACTCCCTTTTCTGCAAGTACTTTGCCCGTGTTTACGCACAAGGGGAAACCGCTCTCGTCTGCATTGAAGAACCTCTTAGGATCACCGACAAGACGTTCCCAATCATCTACTTCGGTTTTAAGGTAGGTGGTTAAGTTTTGAAACCAATTGGCAATCATCGCTTGGTTCACAATAGCTCGTTGGTGACCAAGAGTAGACGCTGTTCGCTCGGAAATATCAGGGTGGCGCTTCATGAACCCGCTGTACCAATCTTTTCCGGGCAGATTGTTCTTAAAAGGGTTAGATCGACCGTCGTGATCGAGGACTTTCTTGATTTCTAGGCAAAGTTCATATCGTTTAAGTGGGTAACCGATTTTCGCACAGTGCTTGCAGTAATCGACCAACACTTGCTCTTCTGCCTTTGTGAGTACAGTTGTGCGACCAGGTGTTGCACTAACAGATGTTCTCCCAGACAGTTTGTCGAGAAGTGTGGTGCGTGGAATCCCAAAAGTTTGTGCAGCTTTTTTCTTAGACATTCCATTTTCGACCATTTTTATTGCTGCATTTAATTTTGAAGGCGAATATTGCCTGTACTTAGGTTTTGACGCAATTTGCCGTGACATCGTGCTTAAAAAAAAATAAAAAAAATCATTAATTAATAACCTTCAAAATCTTTAAAAAGCTCTTTTTTTAAAATAATCTGCTTGAAAAAATATAGAGAGAGAGCTTAATACATATATATAATATTCAATCAGCTGCGTCAACAACAATTTAAAGAGTAATTCTATTTAACGAATCTATTTTGCAATGTAGACTATATAAATATATATATGCGCTGGTAACATATGTACATACCGTTTGTAATTTTGTGTTGCGGAACAGCAGATAAACGCATTAACTGTCCCATTCAATGTATATTGTGAAATGAATTCATCAGAATGTCTATAATGTATACACGAGACGTCTATAACTGCAGATAACCACGCGCAAAAAAGCAGCTGATTTTGTTAAAGCTTTCTGTAATGACTGAAGAGCAATGACCAAACAAATGTAATCAACACTGAACATTCATTCATAATCTTTTCTTTGTCCAGCTTATACGAGTATTGACGATACGTATTGTAAACTGAGCGTCTTATGCGGGCAGTTGATTTAAGACTCAAGGCTTAAGTTTAGGCTGATTATAAAAAGAACGTGTGGCAACATTGTCTGGGTCATATCGACATCCAAGAGTTGTATAAAGTTAACATGCAATATATGCATATTTAAACACATTTTATACATGTCAACATAAATGTCTTTTAATTACAATATTAGTAATATCAGTATTAAATTAAAGACACTTATTGCAAACACATTAACATGAGCTGAAGTATTATCAAATGAAACATTATTATTATACGCTAGTCCCTTTTTTATGGCAAACGATAACCTATATGATACAGGAAAATTTGTACAACAAAACACAGAACGCACAATATTCAAATCTGTTTTCACTTTCTTGGGACGTTCCAAACAAAGCATTAGAGTTAAACAGCATTTAAAAGGCATGCAGGAAACAACACACAGCTCAAAACTAAACCACATACGTAAGGCAAACCAGTAACCTCATAATAGTGCAATTAAAACGAAACAATTAATACAATAGAATATACATTAAATTTAATTGAAATTAACTTACTCATATACACTAATTTGATTATAACAAGAGTGAAAAACATTAAACATTCTTAGACACGATGAAAAAAGTGTATACAACTATATATTTATCTAAATAAAAAAGAACAATTAATATAGTTGACGTTTTGAAACTGAAGTTGAGTCGTTGTTCTACAAAACGGACAAGATTGATTCGTCTTCCTCCAGTCAGACAATAAATTAAACGTCATATCAACTTGGCGATATCGTATCAAATAGTAACAGAAACCTAGCAAGCAAAATTCCTTCCCCATTATTCAACTTAAGACTTTGCCTCATTCTATAGGGCACAAACATTTTCACTCATGCGTTTGTAGATATTTAAACAAGAATAATTCTAATACGTAACGTGCAATTCCTTATGCTTTGTAAAAACAAGTGAAATAAGGTATACACGATTATTTAATATATACTGTAACTGATCGTTCTGAAAGTACGGAACATAACTGTCCAATATGGAAAGTAATAACCATTGGTAAGTATGGGACTTAAGACTATTCAACAATATAATTCTCTTTACATTTTATTGCAGGTTGATCGTGAACATATTGTATCCCATACAGATATGTTAAGCAGATGGAACAGTTTACATGAATACCCTCGATTTGCATAATGTTGTTACACGATTTGGTCAATCGTAGACTTTCAAGCCACGACTAGAATTGTGTTTTGACATTAGTTGTTTGCTAGCGAACATAAAATCTCGTCTTTTTGTATGAAGCACTTTTCTTGGGGACCACCGTGCAAGAGGCTGGTGAACAATAAATCCTCATGATAACATACCAATTTTTCAATAAAATACTCATGGTAAAAAGAAAACATTCAGATGTCACAATTTCTGACATATTTGAGTGTCACAGACCAAAACATTGTAACAGTTTCATGACGGTGTCAGTGCAATTGTTGATCATATGGCAGACCCATAGGGCACTTCTATTACTGAAAGATGGATACAATTTTAAATATACGTCAAATAAATCTGACAAAGATATCCTGTCTGCTTTCTGTTACGGTCTCAAACATGTTATTTAAGAGAAGGTCACTCATAAATCAGTCAAAGAGATCCTGTCTGCTATCTGGTACTGTCTCGAAAATTTAATTTGAGAGAAGGTCAACTTCAATAGTTTTGCTTGCTGATGTATCTACAGACGAGGAAAAAAGGTCGCACTTTGCCATTGTATTTAGCTTTCTCGACAATTGCATAGTCGCAGATCATTGTCTCGCACTAGTTAATGTAAAAATCTGTGAAGCTGCCACTTAAATGGAAACAATCTAAAACGTTCTGATTTCCAAAGACACTCATTCCCGGGATGGCCTTAGTCGGACTCGGCGGGTGAAATACTATGAGGGGTGAAATAAACATAATTTCCTTTGCAAGCACATTTTATATGCTATTGAAGGTGGGCATATAGTGATCGCTCTGTCCGTCTGTCTGTCCGTCTGAAATTCCGTTTCCTTTGCGTTTAGGTTTCGAAAAATGTGGAACAATACTTTGCGTTTAGGTTTACAAAAATGTGGAAAAAGGGGCATATGTCATTCTATGGTGACAGCTCTTGTTTGGATCAATATTTAAATCTATGTCATTTCTGTAATATTAATAAAACGTGAAATGAAATTAGGATATGATGGGATCATATTTTGTGTATTATTTGTTATTTAACAATATATACCATTAATAATGTGGACATAACTCATAGCTTGTACAAGACAATTTATGTAACTAAAGTTTACATTTAATTATACTTATTTGTATCATTATAATAGTCCCTTAACAAAGTAAAAGGGATAAACACACTGGCCATGGTAAAACTTGCAAGCGTTGTTTCAGATGATATGGGGTTGTTCATGACCGATATTTAGCTGCCCACTTTAACAACTGCAAAAGAAAATCCCCCTTTTCAAATACATATTTTATACCATATTGCTACATTTTACATCATGCAACGTCGGGGTTTGCTACGTCACGTTCTTGACATACTCCAGAATAGAATTTTGGATTTTCTTTTTGCAGGAGTTCAAGATGTTCGTGATTTTCAATAATCTCTTATTACGTCAGAAATAGACACATTATAATCGAACTATGGTCGCATGCAAGAAGATACACATTGTAAGCAAGCATGACCTTTTTCTACAAGGCAAATGCTTAAACCAAGTTTGATTATTTTAACATTTAAATTATATTGCTAAGTAAAAGTGAAGTTAAAACAGTTACAGAGTAAAACAAATGTTGATGAAAGCGACGCTAATTTTCACAATTTGACTGATATCGGTACCAGACCCAAAGTTGTGAGGAAAAATATAAATGTTACATTTATTCAAATGCATGTCTACTGTTACCCCAAGCGACAAAACGCAATATACTTGGACGACATTTTGTCATTTTATACCAGCCAAATATGTACAGAATGATATGTAATGTCTTTTTCGACACTCTGATCTTAAATGCATAAGGAACGCATATAAAAAAAGGTTACTGTTGATGTAGATACAATCCTGTATCCTTAATATGACAGAGATACGTCAATAAGGATAGATGTCCAGTCAGCTACACGAAGAGGAAATCGCTACATCAGAAACAATAAACAAAAATGTGACCTGTTTAAGCAACACAATTGATGTTTTATCAGTATCACAGTGTTCTTCTCATTGCTCTGTTTTGTTTTGTACTTGTTCTTGTACACTAACTATTCGATTTGATCCTATCGAATCTAATATTGTTTGTCTGCATCTTTAATGGAACACATATACGTTTATATAGACATATAATTTGATAGATTACCGACATAATACCGACAGCGACACTGATAGTTTGTCAGTTTGCAAGTTTAGGAGTTACTTACAAAACTAAAATATTTTGAACAATTTAAAATTAACGTACTTATAACCGTAAATAGTTGATACCAAATGTTGTCCATCTCAATATTGGAATCGTACTATTCTATAAAAAAAGATTAAAATATAAGTTCTTGTTATCATCATCAAGTTGTATAGCACACTGGACAATATAAAAAGCAAAAATAGAAAATAAACGATTAAATCTGGGATCACCGCTTTGAAACGGCAATTCAAATAATTCGAAATTTAAACCAGTTTAATTGGTAGCCGAACCCTACACTAACCCCAGAAACCGTTTTGCCATTTTGCCATTTTTTATTTTTTTTTATTTCTGATAATACAGAATAATAACTACACCTCAAAAAGTAATGTCAACCTCGACCATCACAATCCTCGGTGTGCCATATTTACTATAACCCTAAACTGACAATGGCACTTAAATAATCATGTTTTGTTTCACGTTCTGAGAAAACTGGGTATAATGCTTGTGCGTAAATTGTCATCCCAGATTAGCCTGTGCAGTCCGCACAGGCTAATCAGGGACGACAATTTCCGCTTTTATGGATTTTTTTGTTTAAATGATGTCTCTTCTTAGCAAAAATCAAATTTTGGCGGAAAGTGTCGTCCCTGATTAGCCTGTGCGGACAGGCTAATCTGGGATGACACTTTACGCACAAGCATTTTGCCCAGTTTTCTCAGAACACGACACATTAGGTCCAAATGGAATTATGGATAAAACACGTTGATTTATACTTTTGTAGTATATCTGCCGAAAATTTTAAAAATAATTATCGTCATTGTTGTCGTCTTCATCTAACGAAAGCTTTTTAAAATCACTACAACAGCAGCGACGTTTCTACATCCAGACTAGCACTGTTTTATTCTCGCGAGACACTAATTTCAGACGTAGGACAAATATGATGTTACATTGTAGCTTCCAAAGTACACATGCGTACACAATTAACTCCGTTTGGAAGAATAACAAAATCGGTTAACCTAGTTACTTGCGATCTTCATGTAATGCTTTCAAAAAGTTAATGAAATCATCAGGTATGTAAATCGTTATTATATCCTCAGAATGCAACATTCGTCTGTTCAATTATGATCGACTTTCACGTGTATTTTTGGATATGGGAATTAAAATACAACGTATCCGAGCTGCTGTCTAGACATAACACATGGGGATAGTGCTAAATAAGCTAATCAAAATGTTTCTGTTAGAGATTCATTTTTCACTGATGTAACCTGGATCGACTATCGGACATACTGCAGTTGTTAGTTTGAAATGTATGTATTGATTCTAAACTTGGCTTTATATATTAAATCCCATCATTCAATTCAAACGCACGGTAATGTCTTTCAACGTAAAAGCCCACTGACTTATCTCAATATTTGATCAAACTACATTATTATTAAGTGGGACGCTGTTCTCGATACTCTGATTTAAAAGCGTGTGTATCGTCAATGATACACTTCAAAATACAATGTATATGGTTGATAAAATACAAATGAAGTGCTGCAGCTAGGATTTGAAAAGGCAGGGTGCTCTGTTGTCATAAGGGCGTCTAAGCGCACACGGTCATATTTAATTAAATATAATAAAAATATAAGTATTAACCATCAAAAAGGTTTTACATTATTATGTTAACCTCGTGTGTAAAAGAAAACATATTTCTCTTAACAAGCGTCCTTTCGGTCTCAGGGGACAACTAGTTCATTAAAAAACTTCCAGCCGGTCTCGAGGAAACTTGTATCATAGACTTTCTGAAGTAAGCATAAATATTGTTCCAGCCTTGACATGAATATGCCAAAAAGGTATTTAATGAGATCAAGGTTTAAGAGGTTCTTTAGCTTTTGTCTGTTAATAAATATAGCTTAAATGGGCGTGAGCCTCGGTTGACATTGCCATTTCGATGGTTGACAATACGCTACATATCACCATCTATGGCGTGTGATATTTATTGGATCATAGTGAACAATTAAACAGTGACTAAACCAGCCCTTCTCGTGTTTCAAAGCTTTTTGTATAATACATAGCACAATATCGGAATGTTCAGTAAAGTAGGATTTTTTTCACCAAGAGTTCGATATAAAAGGTGTTTATATGTTTCATGAATATTGCTGGGCCAATTGAGAGGTTGTATTGCATTGTGCCGTACTGTTTTGGCAATTGGTCACTTGCCATAAATAAAGGACAACGAACGTGTGTATAATAGGAATACAATACTGCTGGAGCAACTGGAGTTTTACTTCTTTATTTTGATAGAAAACATTTCAATACCCTTCACTATACTCAATATAAATATAACATGACTTGATCAACTTTCCGAACTTTACTTTTAATGTTAATAACAACACTGGCATGAAAACCGAGCATTCTCCATGGCTTGTTATTTATGTAGTATTATGGGCAGTTGAGAGTTATAGTTCGAGAAGAGTGATGTCTACAGACTACGAATATTTATAATACCCCTGAAGACACTTATGATATGTTGTTTTATTATTATTATTTTGCATACACATTATCCACTTGAAATAACATGCAAGTTGAACGTGGAGATTTTGTGCGAAATTCAAACTTTATTTTATTATTGCTTTGAGCATACATTTTACTAAACACCTATCGATTATAAGCTTGAACGGAATTTTCCTGAAAAATCGTGAAAGTATTTGCAGGCTCAAGCATGGCGTTTTTGAACAAGTATAGTCCGATCGGGATATACTGAGTTCCAGAGTCATGGCATATTAAAAACATGTGATTTTAAATATTAATCGGAAGTTAGATATAGTAAATTAATATTATAATTTTACTTGCAAATTTGTTTTCAATTCAAATATATTAGCTATCTTCATTAGTATGGCTTCTTACGTCATTTCAAAGGTTTAATTCACAGTTCCTAATGTTCTAAAATTATCGGCAATGCTTTTTGTAATTAGAAATAGATTTATAGTGAGGGTTTCTATGTGTAATTAAGGACTTAATCTATTGTCTAACGAAAATGATATTTAACTTTATTAAATAATATATCGAAGTAAATCGATAACAATTTGATATCAAATTTACTTTGAATGATTCCATCAGAAAGAATATATTCATGTTATTCAAAATTGTATCCATTTAATAGAACGTTAAATCAAACTTGAATTGTATTGTCCCTTATAATTTAAAGTTTTTCAAAATGTATTAGTTGTTTGTAACTTATGCAAGGGAACGTCTGATCATGTCTAGGGATACGCATTCCTGTCTGTGTTTTCGTATACCAAGAAGTTAATTTAAAGGTACAAGCATTCTTTTAACACTCGTTTTATCGAATATAACCCGTCCCTGAAAGCAAAGTTAAGGAACAGTCTAACCTTCCAATAGAAATTTGCTCTAAACGTAGTACTAAACAAATTGCTTTATCATTACGTATCATTAAGTGTTAACCGAATGTTTAATGACAGCAATCGGCAGCAACGTGTATATTGAAATTCAAATTATTGCATTCAATACACTCAACATGTATTGAACAAAGCTAGTGTGTTCAGTTTTTCACCACAATCATTCTACGTAATGCCCCTACGCCATAGAAAAATATTGGTGAACAAATACAGATTTTGCAGACGGCTATTCAATCAAGATAAGTGCCATGCTTGAAACGGTCTCTTGAATTGCCCACGGACAATTACATGTTAAGACCTGAGTGTGTATAAATTGTAGTCGTGTTAATATAATGATAAACGGGTTTTGATGCCATAAGGTTAACCATTGTCAGATACATATCTATAATCCAGACACGTTTTGATTGTATTAACAATAACTGATGAATGTAAGAGTCCTATATTTTTTCCACTTTTTATGGATTGAAAACAAATGACAACAGGTTAATAGTATGTGTTTACACACAGTGGTATTATAATATTACCTTCATTTATATAATATAATGTGTACATTTATCCATTAAGAAATTGACATGTTGTCGCTTGATTTGTATTCTGTCATACCAGCGTATTATTCAGAACTGAAAATGCTCATTTTTGGAAATATACAAAGACATTTTGGATTGACTTCTGTCTCGAGGAAGCCAACGCTTAAGCCGATAAATAAGCTAGGAGCATGCTGACAATTTAAAAGTCTTATTTACACATACACCGTTGTTAGTTACTCAATCGGCTGTCTGGAGGGAATTGATATTCAGTGACCGATTTGTAGGACACAGATTATAAATTAATATTTCTCGACGTGTGTTTTAATTTATATAAATATATTATAAAATTATGACCAGTTAATGCTTTTTGAAAACTTTCTAAACTTCGTAAGGCATCTTGAACAGAAAACTTATAAATGCTTCCTGTTAACTAAGTGTATTTGAAGAACAATAATTTGTGAAATTATGGTTACGTTTTCTGCAAACAATACTTATGTGGCGAGTAGTTTAACAAAAAGCAGTTTTTGTGCCATATTTATTCCCCTTTACCTTTTGTATATCATGCAGAACAGTCACGTCTTATCGTCAACTTTCATTCAATATCGTTGTCTTTACATTGAAGACAAAGCATCATTCAAACCAATAATACCAGTGTTGACGACATCAACAGTGAAATGCCACTAAAGAAATAGCTCACGAGAACACCCATTTAACGTTTAATCTAAATGTACATTGTAATGTATTGTAACTGATTAAATTGATAAAGGATTCCGTTGGAGTTTTGTTTAATGCTAAATTTTGACCAATTGAATTATCTGCGTCTATAATCGTCTGATTAAATTAAAAGTAACTTCATAAATTAATGCATCTATTGTTTTTTATTATTTTGTCTGATAACACACACAACACTCCGATATTCGGATCCTAAACAGTCTGACAGTATAATATAAGGTCAGAAACTAAAATATACAAGCATACCGTTGTCATACTCATGCAATATTTAGATAAACCATTATCGCACTTACAGGATAAAGGAGGACAATTATTCATTATTTCACGAGACATTTTGCTGTTCGGAAAAAAACACATTTCCAAGGATACAAGTTATTTGTCGATGTTAACATTGTTACACAATTTATTTTTTAGTAGGTTAACATTTAAAAACAACGAGCTTTCGTTCTGTTGCGTCATATTTATTAGAACTAAATATATAAGCTGTTGTCAAAAACAGATAAAATATTTCAAAATACAAATACGTCTTGCACGTCTTTGCTGCCTTGTTATACAACCAAACGAAGAGGCGATATTTTGATATGTTCGTTTTGTTTGTTGTAAAATATTTATTGACCTTATGATAGAGTGCATTGCTTAAATAGTGCTTAATAATAAAATGTATGGCTAAAAAAACTATCAACTAAAAATAATTCACGAAACCCCCATTTTAATTTCAAATTAGTCACAGATGTAGAAGTGACAATCACAATGCAGAAAACATTAACATCAGGATATTTTGAAATAAAAGTCTCAAATGATAATACACCATTAAGTAGAAGACAAACAAGCTGACACGTATATGCAATACTTTTTTTCAGCTAAACGAAATGCCCAACTCATTATACTTACTTTAATGTTTATTGAAGCCTAAGAGTGCATTAGAAACGAATCTTACTCGATCAAGACGAATGCCAAGTCGGCTTACTGTCACTGACAATGGAAATCCCGAGTCAGAAACCTTATAAAGTATCAATAAGTAATAGGCCTGACTGCCCATACTATGATTATCAAAATGTCACATGTTTCGATTTTAATCTCAATATAATATATAGTTTAATTACAGGGGCAAACAAAAGACTATGTCTCAAAATCGATAAGTAAATTAACTTAATTTTCATGCCCAACAAGAGACAACGATGTAACGCATTTTCGGTCATCTGAAACAATTTTTGATGAGGTTTTAATGTAAATATACTTTACCAAACCATTTGCAATCGTTTGGTTATGAGAAACGCTAAAGAAACTATAAACGCTTTGATTCATTCATTCATTCATTTATTTCATAGTTTAACAATTCTTAAAACATGGTACATAAAGCATATATTACACATATAAAATAAGTTGTATCTGCTTATGACATAAGAAATAGCAAACATATATTTTAAAATAGCATCACAGTTGTAAAATCATGCATACAGAGATACAGGTTTATACAATTCAACAAATTATATAACTTATTATACAAATTTGAGAAAATTATAATACTATTATTGGTAAATAATTGTTAAATATAGTGTCTT
>VMBQ01000314.1:96584-130106 GCA_007657795.1 Dreissena rostriformis | reverse complement strand
GAAGCTGCAGCAGTATTGCATATCTATCATACACACCTTCGTGGTCCTTTTTTATGGCAAGGAACCAATTGCCAAAACGGTACACTACGGCACAAAACGAAACAACATATACACATAGTAGAATAAAGCTGGGGCCACCGCCTTGGAACGGTCAATGCTAAGCACTGGGGGTTAAAACCGATTATAGAGCGCTCAACCTCACACTTGGCCCAGCAATATTCATGATACATAAACGTGTAAATAAAATTTAACCTCATAGTATTGCAATTCAAATTAAACAGTAATAAAAGGAAATTAAAACGCATTCAATTGTATTACTATTTAATTAGGAAGGAGACCAGAGCAACAGATTTACAACTTTTTGAGGCACGATGAAATGAAATTACTAACACGTATCAACTACATCCCTTCTTTTTACAAAAAGATTTAAGAATATAGCATCATAGAGTTAATATTTCAGATCATCACCGCGCACCTACAGGAAGAGGCAGCAATATTGGGTGTAAAAGATCCAAATTACCTACTTGATTGTTTATGTGACAGTCATATACTAAAATGCAAATGAAAATGATTGTTAAAATTCCATTAGTTAAATGCAATTTTAAAGAAACATTATATTTTGAAATTAAATCACTATATTTAGAGTGAAATTTAGTGAATTTAAATTGAAGGTTAAAAACCTTGTTTTAGCAATGTCTTTGTTAATATACGATTACGATCATTAAAATCTTTTACACATGAACATGCTCTAGCGTATCGTACCAACTGCGAAATGTATCAGGACTTCCATTTATAAAAAAAAGCCAAATATACAAAGTGCATTTATATTATTTTACTTGAATAACATTGTATTTGGGTCAAATCAAAACAAACTTGTTTATTAATGTTGTATCTATAATATAGATATACCCAGTTGCGATTCAGAATAGAATACACTCTTTAATAACGTTGTATGGACAAAAGTGCATTCACTTGTTTTTATTATATATAGAGACATACACTCAGTGGTTCCAGACAAGAATCGTTCACAGAATCTTAGGAACCAAGTCTTTGTTATTTAAAATGAACAATGTTAATGGAAATTTATGTTCGTTCTGGAAATGAAGAAACACCATTAGATATATTATAGGACTGCATTTTAACATAGAGAATTGTAAATTTTGTTGTTGAAGTTTTAAGATAACATGATGTGCAAAAATGTACTGAGATTTGCTGTCAAACAATGCTATTTGGGAGTACAAGTATTAACAGTACTGATATTAATATTCTGATCTTGGAAATTAAAAAGGATATTTTTGTAAGCAAGAGAACCTCCAATAAGGGGGGTGAATAATTATCTTTGCTAAGCATGGGAAATTCGAACTAATATAAAATATCAAGAAAGGTAACTACTAAACTGGACAATGATTACACTTTTTGTAGATCAATAGATTAATCTTATTGTAAATTGTGTTGTTTGCTTAAACCATCTAATACCATAATTGTTTGATTAATATTTATAATTGTCTGAAGTCCAAACTTTTTTCTTTCATTTTGTATCATAACATGGCATTTGTGTATGTGTAATTATTTGAACTGTATGCTTGTGTCTATATAACTGATTTTATTTACCTCTTCTTTTTTGGAATTGTTAAAAGCACTCTATTATATACTAACAAATTAATATGCCAACTTACGATATAATATGTAATGTATGGAGCTGAATAAATGCTTTAACATGCAAAAAGGAGCAAAAGCTAAGGCTACTTGGTATTCTGATATGCATGGTGTATTCTAAACGCTATAATATTTATACACGTATTTTTTTAATCATAAACGGAAAGCGTTACAAACGCTGTATTATTTAACCGATTATGATTTATGATTACCTATAAGCGAACATATATTTTTTATCATTTTGTCTTACAAACGACTGCACTATATATATCCCACTCTCCCTTCCTAAATGGTTTGTGTATGTTTTGTTGCAGTTCTCACAGGTTCTTCGGTTCTTCTTACAAAGTCACCATCATTCCACGTCGATGATTTGATTACACATATTTACAAGAGCGTTGGTCAGATGGTTTAAACTGTCAGGTCGATGGCGCCAGGATCCTGTGTGTTTGATTGTTCTGTGGATGTTTGGCTTAAAAACGATTAACTCGTACAAACCATAGTTTCTTTAACACACGTCCCATCGGTCGCTGGATACACACATGGTTTCCGCTGGTCTCGGGTCATCTTGTGTCAATTACTTTTCCTAGTAATCTTATTTTTTTAGAAAAAGCAAGTAGATTAGTTGCATACATTTTCTTAAACTCCTATCGATTATTAGCTTAAAAGGAGTTTTCCGCAAGCCTGTCTTCCAATTTGGAGGCTAAATCAAAGGGTTTATTAACACGTATAGTCCGTTCTGGATATATAACGTTCAAGCGCCCGGGTATATGAAAACAATTCTAAGATATACATGTAATTTTACAATGAGAAACGGATATAATATATAATTTATTTATATAATTGAAATTACATGTCTGTACTACAGTCAAATACACTAGCTATATTCAATATTATGTCTTCTGAAATAATGTTTAACGTTAAATTCACAGTTTATAGTGTTCTTAACTTATCAGTTTTAATTCATTACCATTGAAAGTAGATTAATAGTGAGGCGGTCGTTCAGTAAGTGTAATTAAAGAAATATACTATTATAAAGGACAGCAAACTTTAGCTTATTATATATCGAAGTAATTTGATATACATTTAAAATGTTATTTATGTTTCAAGGATTGTTTCAAAATAAACATTTTCAATGTCAATTTGATGAAACATAAAAATCCAAATAAAATGATACTTTCCCTTTAATTTAAAAGCTTTTCAAAACGTATCAGTTGTTTGTATCTTATGCAAAATATTAACCAGACTGCAAAACCTTGACGTTAAAATGCAATGCCATTTCAACAGTATTAAGCTTATTCTGACAACGGAAAGATCAGATAATAACACACAACAGTGAGAAGGTATACATATACTAGATGATGATAATGCCTTTGTAAGAAAAATGTTACGAAATAAAAAAATATTATGGATAACAAAGAAGCTTATGAAACAAGCGTATGTTAGTGGTGTAGATATGAGAATAAAACAATTAGACACGATACGTGTATACTTTATGGCATGTTTGACCATGCATAGGAATACGCATCCCTTTTTGTGTTTTCGTATTATTCCATAAACTAAATTAATTGATGAAACCATTCTTAATGTTCCACATTAACACTGACGGGCCTGCGAAGTCACGATTTATCAATTATAACCCGTCCCTGAAAGCAAAGTTTATGAACAGTCTGAACTTCCACGAGACATTTTACTCTTAACGCATTACTAAAAAAAATGCTTTCTCAGTACGTATAATTTAGTGTTAACCTAATTTGTAATGGCCACAACCATCAGCAAATTTAATATTTCATTTAACACACTACACATATTTTGAATCAATTCAATCAAGATAAGTGCCGTGTAAGACACGGTCTCATGAATATAAATTAGCTAAGAAGCTTTCTGACTTATTTACACATACGCTCCGACTCCGTGGTTATTGAGTTAATCGGCTGTCTGGAGGCAATCGCTGTTCAGTGACTCATTTGCAGGACAAAGATTATAAATAAATATTGCTGGACTTGCGTGTGTTTTTATGATTATAATATGATCATATGAACGTTTAAATTGTATGATGTTTAATTATTACAACTAAATGTTTCTTCAAAACATGCTTAACTTCGAAAAGCCTCTTGAGCGGAATATTGCTGTTAACTAAGTTCATTTGGAAAACAATAATCATTGAAATTATTGTAACGTTCTCTGCAACAAATACTTCTGTGGCGAGTAATTTAACAAGATGCAATTGTTTGGCCAGATTAATTCCCCTTTACCTTGTGCATATTGAACAGGGGAATCACGTAATCACGAATTACAGTAAAATTTCATTCAATACCGTTTCCTTAATATTGAAGAAAAGTCATCATTCAAAACAATGATAACGCTGTTGACAACATTTACAGTAATTGGCCATTTACGAAATATCTCCCGAGAACTCACGCTAAACGTTTTATCTATATGTACACTGTAATTTAATGACACTGATTACATTGTTTACGGATTCCGTTGAAGATTTTGTTAACGCAAATAAACGTCAACTTGAATTATCTGCCATTAGAAGCAAAAGCTAGAGCGATGCCACGAAACCACGAGGGCTTCTGATATGTATGGCGTATTGTATTAAACGTTACAAAATGTATATACGTATTTATCTAATCACGAACGGAAAAACATTACAAACGATTAATAATTTTACCGATTTCGATTTATGATTATCCATAAGCGAAGCGATATTTTTTTAATATTTTGTCCAACTTAAGAGTGGTTATGACTAGTTGGAATATATGTAACACATACGGTTTTGAATACTTCCCGTAAAGTCCCAAAAAGTAAGTTAAATCTCGCGAGGACGACTCCCTGGAATTTCGACCAGATATTAATTAAAGCTTAACATGTATTACTTTATATCATAAACACATTACTTTGTCATTACGTATAATTGTTGAAATGGTTGCCAATGGCCGATTATACATCAAATGCTGATGAAGAGTTACCCACGAGCCACAACTATGAATGTATTATTTACTGAAGGTAACTTAACTATTGGTAACCAAATACATAAATAGCTTATGCTAAACATTTCTATTCTCATATTCTAATAAAATATATATTCAAATAGGACATGGCTTTTTTAAAGACAATCGGCGTTTAAATCTATATTAAGATGCTTCGCATTGTAATTCAAACATCGCTGTCTGTTCTAATTGATGATTATTGAAATGTATGAAGTGTGTAACTTTTGATTCGAATGCTTGGATATCAAAAGCGAGATAGAGTAGTTAATTGTAAAGATTTAAACAGTAATTGAATTACACAACAATTAAACACGCTCATTCCAAGATAGTAGAGGATATTCATATCACATAGACAAAATGATTATCTATGACGTCACCCATTACTGAGACATTTCACACTAAAGATGATTATAGTCTTTGGTATGTTAAATGGAATATAACAGTATGTGGTTTCAATAAAGTATCACACTAATTTGATATTATGTTCAAGAGCCTTTAAATAGACACGTATTTGGGAAGAAAAACCATCCCAAAATGAAGTACGTATATATAATTTGTAATGGTCATAATCAGCAGTTAGCTTAATATGTCCATGCAAATTATTTCATTTAATAAACTAAACATATTTTAATTTTAAGAAAATAATTATCTCTTCATAATGTGCTATGCCCATTTTATGTGTCCAACAAACATAACGGTACTACACTGGTGCATTGTCTTTTTCCGACACTATCCTAAATTCGCAACCCAATCCAAATATGCATTTTTAAGAGGCGACTGTTTAATTGATCTTGATCCTGTTTTCAATAACAGCATAGTACATGTATGTAAATGTAGTTGTGACTAAAGATGCAAAGTTAACAAATTAAAATAGATGAAGCTTATAATTATTCACTGTTTTATCTTTTTGTTAATAACTTCGTGAATGAATACAAAAGTTCTATATACGGATCCAAAAGCAGTCTTAAGTAATTTTCAGAACGCTAAACTTGGTTTTACTCATACATAATTTAATATCACAAACAGAATTCAGGAAGGCGATGCCTCTTATTATTACAGAGGATATAAAATACATGAGGATAAAAACAGTGAAATACAATATAAAACGTACTATTTATCAGTATATGTACATGTAAATACACTCGAAACTTGTTTAGATTATGAATGTGTAACGATCAAATTGAGATCAAAACCTTTGGTCTTTATATTCATTTACATTCATTTCTTAACATAAAACTGGCCATGTGAAGTTCATAAGGCGTTTTAATCTTTTTAACAGGGCACTATCCTGATTGATTAGCCATCTGCTTAATATCTTTGTGTTCACGAACATTTTATAAAATTGAGGGGCATAACGAAGAATGAACATGGTCAAACACTAGGCATACCATCTGTGTTAAATATGTGTCGGTGTATTAAATTGAATGATTTTAATTTTTGACTACATTAAAAATGATTGACGGTTGATGATATGTTACGGTAAAAAAATTGGTCACACATTACAGAAATACATTTAAAGGAAATTTATACAAGAAATTCGGTCAGTTCTTAAACTGTGCATTCGTTTTCCATATATTGTTAACAAACCACATACTTGGACCTCAATAGTAACACAACAAAGTTTTGCCATAAATAGGCGCTTATAAAAATATATCATAGGCATCTTTAGGATAAAGTTAATGTTCGGTCTCGGTAGACATCGCTCTCCCAAGGATGCACACCTTAACTGCCTATGACAAGATATAAATAGGGCATACAATGTCGAGTCAATACGAGCATGGTTAACGCCTTGATTGACGCACAATCAGGATTCTTTACGTGTTAAAACCGTAGGACCATTGATCGTATAAAGCTGTTTATAGAATTGTAATGTTAACAAGATGGCTATTCAATGGGAAGTTATGTCACCGCGATTAATCAATTCAGTAATATAGAAGGCGTATTAAATTCGAAAATAATCGTGCAAGACAGAAGTGATTTTTAGAGTGCATATACTACAACACCATATTATATAACCAAAGCTTTTCAAATAGATAATTCAATTCGGCATATGCGTTTAACATGTTTTATAGTCAGCTTAGGGTTATAGTTAATATTACCTACAGGAAGCTGACCGAGACTGATGATCGACGTTGAACATACTGCACGAGGAGTAGGTGCTTTTAAATGTTATTAAACTTTGAATAAAATAAACAAAAAACAATGTCCAGTGTTCAATAAAAAGGTATACACAATAATCAAAATCAAGCGATCTTTGAAAGTGCATTAATTGCGTTCAAAAATTATTACAAGTTCCGTTTTTTTATCAATGATCATCAAACAAAATACATGGACGTATATACGAGCGTATAAAAGGGATTGAAACGTTATAATTTGGAAAATTCACGTTATACAAACATGATATTTAAAAAAAGTTTATAAATTCGAAAGCTTCAGTCTGCATTGTTGCATTTGACTGGGATCGTTTACCTTTGGTATTTATGAGCCGTATTAAAATATTAATTTTAAAAAGTTACTGTATATAACCAAGATATGCAATTCTAAACCACTTATTTAATTTTACGTATGAGATGCACGACGGCACGTTCATCTTTCGTGATTAAATCTGGTCCAAATGTGAGTCAAGGCTATTCGTTTAACATGCTTTAGCCAACAATTTGTTTTAAGTTGATCATTTTCAGGAAGTAACCATGGACTAAATCAATTCATATTGTTTCTGTGTTAAGTGAAAGGTTTGAATAGTCGTTTAAAAGTTTATTTTAAATTTATGAATTAATAAATTATGCAGAAAACTTGGTCAAGCATGTAAACAAAATTAGTTGCATTTATTAAACTTAAACACGGAACCTGTTCAAGTTAATTTAATGTATTTGCCAGTATTTTTCCACAACAATGTTACAAATAATTTCTCTGGACCGCATGGTATTGAACATGTCAATAATCTTACCAATATGGTTGCTAGCCAGAGAATTTTCTATCTACCTTCAACTTAACATCCACTGGAAGAGCGATTCTTGCGAACACATTTTCTATATAAAGTACACAATTAGTTCATTAAGTTGCACAATTTCTCCTGAAGCCGTGCTTCAGCGAAGCCGCTCCAACAGAGAAACATGCATGGGTAAGTGCTACGTAGCTGGTCGTCCTCCGGAATTCGTTTCGATAGATGAGATAGATGAGTTGTTTTGAGGGAAGCGACTTGTGTGCAAAACAGATAACAAATAGCAATTAAGAAAACACAATCGATAGTTTGAGTGAAATTGTTAAAATATCAAACTTGGTTTGACAAGACATAGACATATCTAGACATATAAGACATATTAAAAGTAACGCAGCATGCACCCTTTATTTATCAGCTTCTTTTTGTTGGTTTGTGCCGCTCAAACATGCCAGAAATTGCACTTTAGCTTTTACCTTGAGGGTTTATTTTTACAAAACTGGCACGTCAGGCTTGTCGACAAATACAGTGCCACACATGAAAGGAGAGTTGTTTAGTTGTTCGCTAATAAGCAAGTAATGTAACTACATAATTCATGCTTTAGCTCGAAATTACTACGATTTCCAAAATAACACAGAAATGTATGTGATCATGTTAACTGATACACATTCGTTATAAGTTACAAAGTTTCACAAACAACACATTCTATCAGATACAAGAGTTTAGTTTAAAGTGAGTAGAGATTGTCTAATTTGTACGCTTCATCGTTGAATAAAATGTTATGACGATTTTATTTGTTAAGAATCATATAATCTTAGCTAAGAAAACACTCAACGAGAACAGAAAAACAACATATTCGTGATATAGCGGAGGAATAAATGAAAGCCTAATTAATGCGATTCGTCATAGCGACGTGGTAAAACAGTGAAAAAAGTACACAATCGCTGTTCCTTTATTTGGAAAGAATAAGTGCCGTTTTGCGGTGGTAAACAATTTCGCAAACGCGTGTATCGTTTTGATAAAGAAATTGAGAAGAGTATAATATGTTTAAAAAAACCCGAATAACAATGCAGTTTATTGCTTCGGGTTCACAATCAACTTTTGAGTTGAAATTGCGGAATAAAGTAGTATTGAGTGTCAATTCATTAAACGATTCATTAATTGACGAGAACTTAGTCGAACACAACACATTCTCATCATTGTCTCGCTTATGTAGTAATTCAATTATGATTTGCATGCATTTATGTTGCATGTTAAAGTCTTAAAAGTGCCGTTTGATCGTTAATGATTATAAACAAAAGAAATATGCAACTTACGGAGCACTCTTCGCAAAATTTTAAGTCTGCATTCTTCACTGTCAAATTTACGACTTTATTCCAATTCAATTTATCCCTCGATTCAATATATCTCAATTTAACAGTAGACAATGTTGTGCCAATGTCGCTTATTCACTCCTAAACTAATCACTCAAACCATAACATCCATAAACTAATACTTAAAAAATGTGTAGTTAAATCATAAGTATTAGCATGGAAATACATTTTCAACCATTGTATCAAACATCTTGAAACGCATCGGTCAGTAAACTTATTAAAATAACTTGACTTATAGGATGAGTTTGTCATATCGGTTGTTGACGTTGTTGTCTATTATTGGTTTGTGTTTAAACCATTATCGAGTTTATAGCGTATTGCGCGATCACCGACCTGAGATGACATGGGACACATTGCTTGGCATGTGTTCCGAGTTGAGCACACCGAACACGTGTCAGCGTCCCTTGGACCATATAAGTTGTAACTTAAGTAAGCTACATGTAACGTAATGTACATTCAGTTGCGTTCCTAATATGAACAATGTGTCGTGTTCTGAGAAAACTGGGCGAAATGCTTGTGCGTAAATTGTCATCCCAGATAAGCCTGTGCAGTCCGCACAGGCTAATCAGGGACGACAATTTCCGCTTTTATGACATTTTTCGTTTAAATGAAGTCTCTTCTAAGCAAAAATCCAATTTAGGCGGAAAGTGTCATCCCTGATTAGCCTGTGCGGACTGCACAGGCTAATCTGGGATGACACTTTGCGCACAAGCATTTTGCCCAGTTTTCTCAGAACACGCCACCAATGTGTAACAAAGTTTCGGACTTTCATTTCTATTTTCATGAAAGTGTAATCAATCAATCGATTCCATAGATGTCACGTTAGTTCCATTGCGGCAGATAAGTTATTACCTAAGTAGGATTATAAACTATTCATATTTGCATTGATATTTCTATATATTTTATTGTTTGGGACAAATTCTTGTGCTGTTTACTAATAATGTTATGTTTTATATAATCATCTACTTCACATAACATTATTACTTATAATCGGTACTGTTAACAACGGTTTAACAATCGCTAAATATATAACGTCTAAAGCACTAGAGGGGATTGCGACGTCTCTCTCAAAACCGACCAGGCGATGTCATGCACTAGGGTCCTTTGAACAACAACAATACAAATACAAAAATAAATGAGGGTCTTCTCTTTTTCTTAACATATTTGATTAAACGTTATAATTAATAGTAACTCGTGTTTTTCACACTATTAGGTTTGGTACACTCTATTTTTGCTCTCGACATATTAGTAAAACAATTAAATATAAAACTCAATTATGTATATTAAAAGCAACAGCGCCATAATACACCAACATTACCGAATGAGCCTCATTACAGCGGTCTCTATTCAACATTAGGAATTCGGCAAACTTTTGGGAACGTTGCATACAAGGATTTAAAGGAAGTTTGGAGTGAATTCAACGACAATTCATGTTGCAGAATGACCACACTCTATTGAAAGTATATGAACTGCACGAAATCACTGTACACTTGCATGATAGTTACATGTAAATATAGGATGTAATGCATTTGCTTGGTTTTGTATTGGCTAAGATGAGACAACCTTAACACTATAGTCGATTATGCTAATATGGTACTTATTACTTGACTTGCAGTCAGTGTGTAGATACCAAAACGACCTAAAACATGAATGTCATAGTCGTATTATGATATGGTACATATTGAAGACATTTATAATAAATATGCTTTATTATAAGCTCAATGATTATAACAAATCAATGTGTGCATGTTTACTTTAAAATAAAGGCGAATAGTAAAATTATACAATGGCAATACAACTATCACATAAACGCCACCACACATTTGCAATGTGTCTGTGACTAACACCCATACAATACGGTATTTATAAAATTATACAAATGACACACCACACATGAGTATTATACATTTAACATGCACATGCAATCAAGCTGTTAGTACCGAAACATTCATGGTGTGAAGACGCACACAAGTCAAGCAATAAACAAGTAGACAAGGAAGTACAATATATGATATTCCGTCACGTTTTTGCCAATTAAATCAGGCAGTCAACTATCCTGCAGGCTTTCTCTCTCACTATATTTATGAAACGGCTTCTAAATACGTTATGCGATTTGGTGTCCAAAGAGCTTTTAAACAGTGAATGACAATATGACTGTAAAAGCAAGTGAGGTCGTTCACGCGACTTATTTATAATTTTAGGGTTTCAAATTGTGCGTTGTCCGATTCCAATTAGAGTTTAACACATGTGTCATAATTGACTAAAATTGTGTTCGCATGAAGGATTCAACTTCGATGTGCAGCTGGATAAAAACAGACTATACATATTTTTTGTTATGTGGAAAAAACATATTAAAGAGTTTTCGTCTATAAAAGACCATAGAATATACGTAACACGTGTTTATCGTATGATTTACGCTATAATGTTGATTGTACTTCGCGAAATGTTATCAATCTTATTACATGTAAAAATTGTTTTAAAACAATACGTCGGACAAACTAATCAGAATTTTTCCCGCAGAATGAATAGCCCTAGATTTGATATCAGAAATTATTCAAGAAATCCTATTTCACATGTTGTTACACATTTTGGTTCACCGACAATAATTGCACTTTATCATATTTCTCTTTTATACCTATTGATGTTGTTCAAAACAATCTAGACCGTTTATGCAAAGAAAAAAATTGGATACATCAATTAAAAACTATGATTCCTAACGGTCTAAATAATAAACAGCTTTTTGACATATAGAACAAAAACATAATTTACATATGCATTTGATGTTTGTCTGTTACTGTTACTCTGTTTTTTATCAATTATATTATTACTAATAGGCTTTTGTTTCATCACTGATCCATCTTTTGTATTATGTATTATGTAATAGTATGTACCATATATATTTTTTCCGCCAAACGACGTTACGTTTTTGTATGACGTTGACGTCACTTCCTATGTATTTGTTTATACTCATGTACTACTGATGAAGGCAATGGCCGAAACAAAATTGGTACTTAAGACATTTGAATAAACAACAGTTACGTGTTTGTACGATTTTTTTTTTTAATTTCATGACTATTTCTGTGCTTATTGTGAGGTCCGGCGAGCCCTCAAAACAGTTAACCCCCCAATGCTTTACATTGATCGACCGGGAGCGATGAGAAAACTTTAAAAAGAAAAACAGTGGATGAGAAGAAGACTTTCTTATCTGTTTTTTTTTCTTGAGTTTCATTCTATTGCTGTATTGAATATGCTTTTACCTTAGTCGAACCCTTGTATACATGTAAAATTGAGAACATCATTGACTTTTCTACGGATGTGGATCATGTCGACATTATGTAAGACGTCGTGAAAAACAAAAATATTAGTTTTATTATTTTAAGTTAATATACGGTCATGTGTTTAACAAACCGTTTACTATTAATGAATTTACTATTGTAACACTATTCGCTAGGTTATATATTATCAAATTGAAAACAGAAACACGTTTGGAAATATAATCGACTTAAATTATGATGATTTCTAAATGACATGTTCTGCTAATCAGATAATTTTTTTATGTTCTGGTTAAATAATCACGTTGAGGCCATTCGTAGTTTCGCATTGTCTACCTCTGGATTAGAAGGGCCAACACATGAGATCACAATGAGAGAAGGCCAGCTCTCGATGCGAGATCGCGATATTGCATCGAGATATCTTGTCTTCGCAAAGTGTTTATGCGTGCTCGTCCTTGTTGCGATTTAAATTCAATTTATACAGATGCAAGGTTAACGTCACACTTACGTGACTCCGTGCTCCGATATTATTCATGCAATACATTCCGGTTCTTAAACGACATGCGAGAACTGTGAAACTGGGCTCGGGGCAATACAAAACAATTATTTATCATCCATGACTTAAATTATAGTCGTTGTTTTACAACTATTGGTTTTGATAAAATAATTCATTCCTTAACATTCTAAAAGTGCATGCAACAAATATAATATTAATAAAGTCGAAATCAATTTAACTACATATATACCAGATAAAACACTTATATTTTAGCTAAAATATACATTGGTTCAATTTATATTGATTAACGTAAACAAAGAAGAATTGGGATATTACAAACGTCATCAACATTGCTAGATATAAAACTAGTTTACTATACGTTCGTGTGATGCCTCAACACTAAGCGCTCATGTGTGTACTGAATACCAATCTAAGAAGGAGAACCCTTATGCACGAAATTTACATTAATTACCGCTAAAATTAGCACGCCTTCGCATTATCAATGACGGGATTACATGTATTATTATTTTCAATACAATATGCCCTTTTTCTGCGTGAACTCGATCACACAGAATAATATAATATTAAAACGAAATTTAAACATTACATTTCATTTAACGTAACTGAAATACTGTACTTATCGAGGTTCTTGATCATGATGCGTACATCATGGATGGTATACAAAGGACACTTTAAATATATTGGTATAGCATATTCTAGAAACCTTTTACTTTTGTGTATATTTGGAAAATATCATTCCAGAACGAGTTAATGCTTCAAACCAAATAATTTAGCTGGCGATATTTATTGAATCATTTTCAAACAAAATGAGGCTGTTATCAATACAATTTGGTTATTGTGTATTGCGTAATTACTATATTCTGTATGCAATAATCTTACGTGTATCAACAGCAAGTAAAGCAACAGCATTGTATTGTTTAACTCTCGATATTAATCTCTACACCCAAAAAAGTAGACATTCGCGTTGAACAATATTTATCTCAAACTAGTCATACATGACATAACTAGTCATACATGACAACAAGACAATAATGCAAGTACGACGCAAGATAAAATGTAAACATCATATGTCTTGATCAATTTAAAAAATACATTTACTGCATTGTCTGAAAATGAAAAACTCCATACAAGAAAGAGAAAGAACAAATTGAATTACATTGCGGCTACATTTGAATTATTATCAAGTACGCCAAGAGAATAAGATTAATATTAATTTGTCGAGTTACTTGACGATATAGTAAATACATGCTATGGTTCATTCTATGTTGAGTTGATACGGACGAAAATGAGAGCTAAACCTTTTGTGTTGATAGTTCGTTTATCTTGCTAAGACCGTACCAATGAGATGGCGCATTAAAAAACACATAACAAAACCAACAAAAATGTATATTTAAATTTATAACGAGAACAGTCGTCGGAGATGACGAATACCTCCGCAATCACTCATTTCGAGTAGCGGCAGAACTTGAATTTCAGTAATTAATTAATCACAAATTGTTTTCGTTCTGGACTTAAAGTGAATATCACACATAAAGACTAAAAGCTTCGCGATGATTTATTGAACCAATTTCCTAAGTTCAATGACACAAAACTCTGCAATATATAGTATGACATACACAACAATTACGTCTTGCAGTTCTTAATATTCACAAAAAGACATTCCAATGAAGTTTCGTTATGAACAACAGCAAAATGTATGAGACAAAAAACAAACAAAAACAAATGTACAATGATGTCAGTATCCAAAATTAAAATAAGTTCAAGGGCAGGTAACTCTGCAAATAATATCGCGACAAACACTCACATGACCTTGTTTAATGGTATTTAGTATAAACAACATATCTATTACATGTCATGTTTATACGCAGACAACTGAGCGACTAGTTTTAGAAACAAAGTCTCATACACAACGACGCCAAATGTTTAGAATTTTATTCAATTTAAGGGCACATTACTCTTTCAAAAATATCGCGACATGCAATAACAAAACGTCTTTAACTTCTTTCTACTACCAACAGCATATCTTAAACATTTATGTTGATAGGCAGAACATAGAGAGACTCAACATGAACTTTTAAGATATTCTGTTTATAGTAGGAAGAAGTTAAAAAATAAGTAATTATTTCCAAAATATGGGGGTGGTCGAATCTATAGGAATTGATGACAAAATAACATTTTAATCAAGACTTCTTTTGTTAATATATATATACATATATACATATACATACGGTAAATGCATATTTTTTGTTCGCTTAAGTATAACATAAAAGGAATATTTAATTGTTCTAAGTGTGTATATCATGCTCGCGCTATTTTGTATTACTGTCGGAAATGCACCTGCATTGTGATTCGGCATACCAAAAGCTTCTGTAAAGCGTTTAATTATATTCATCAATATAATAGGTGTGCACATATTCATTTTGATAGTTTCTTCGTTGTTGGAAGTAGGTACATAAGACTTACTTAAACACGCTCTACGTGGAAATTAAATTAACATTATGTTCACCAAAGCATTTTTGGTTAGGCAAATTACAGTAACGTAGCTCTGAGCTAGGGTTTGCCATGTAATGTCCACTTAATGAGCATATTAAAATATAACCTTACAGAGAATCTTAACGTCAACACACTTGACTTAATAAAACATCTATGCCCGATACGAATTAAAATAATACAACTCAGGCTCATAGAATAAAGTAGTTGCACATAAAAAAGAAATAAAAAGGTATGTCAACTGTTGTAAATGTTAATATCAACAAAGACATCGTGAATACATATTTATTCATATTAATAGTTTCGCTTAAGTAAGATTATGGCCCAAATAAAAACGAGCATATACAAACCACTTTCGTAAAATGCCAAACATCTCTTATAAGGCGATGCTATAAATTTTGTACTAAAACATTTAACTTAATTTATCTGTTTCAGGTGTTCAACGTAGTAACAAACAAGTCGAAATACAAAGCAATTGAAAACCATTCATGTTAATTATAGTTGCATACAAGAGTAAATAATTGATGATAATTGTTTCAGTGTCATTCGTAGGTGTTACATACGATACCATAAGAAACGGCGTGTTTAAAACGTATTAAACAATATAAAACTAGTCAAGAACGAGTGAATTTACGATTTTTGGGATGTACAAATGTTATTTAAATAACAATTGTTATCTTAATATTCTTGTTAACTGTGTCTAAGCTTAGAGATCGGCCGTTATTAATTGGACATTTAATTCATTTGTATCATGCGTGTTCCATCAATCAAGTGTGTTTCAGGCAATCTGTTATCAGACAAAGTTCATCCGGGAAACTTGGGAATTGTCTTAATTTGCTTCGATATTAACAAGGCATTTGGAAGATCGAAGATTGCAATAGAAAATGACTCAAAACATACATTTTACATTTTTCTTGCTAAACACCCTGTGTTTTAAGTAATAGGCAAAGACGCTACATTGGTATTAGCTATGAATGGCTGGCTCTCGCCCACGTGATTAGGGGAGCGGAGCGATAGCATTCGTGGTGAAATGCTTGTTTGTATACGATTCTATGCTGAGTTCAGCAGTGAATTTATCACCTATAGTAATTGAGACTCATTCATTACACAAGCAGTTTGTTACGTGAATCTATGTATCATGTGAGCAAAACAAGAGGTTTAATTATAAACATATTGAAACTTCAGTAGCAACAGCAGGAGCCCAATCTTATAATCACTAAACGGTATTTCATTTAAGGCATTTGACAACTAGATAAAAAGAAAGACACCAAGGCATTATAATTGAAATCTAACTGCATTATAAGAGAATACGTTGCAATGAAATTACAATTTTAATACTCAATCATAGTAAGCTAACCAGGGCATCATAACGGTTATATTCTCATTTACCTTCACAATTTAAAGGTATGCTTAATTGCAAATTATTCGCACATTATGGATGCAAATCCGACAACACAGTTTTACCTCATACCGCATAATTATATCGCACCGTTTGACTTGCAATTATAATTGGCAAAGTCATGTGGAAGTTGTAAATTATATCATCTTTGAAATATTCCAATACTTCAGTATGAAGTGCATTATAATTAACTTTTTTTAAATGTGAAGTAAATGAATTTTTTTTTTTTTGAAGATGTGCATGGTTTAACAACTTTGCACTGGGTTTGTTTCATTTTCAAGACTTAAACGATTCCCTTTACTACAAAAACGACACGTTTCGAAAGCCTTTCTATGCGGAAACAACGCCGCCGTTCTAGCGTAAATAATAACAGCCAAGTGGCAATTAAGGCATCATTAGAGATAGTGAATGTAGACACATGCATTACAGTTTTGGTTGCACCCTCATTAGCAAACGTTAATTTTTCTCAGAAAGACGTCCAGTGGTCCAATATTTGAGATAACAGAATGACTTCGTTTAAGATGACTAAATGACGACGGTGTTTCAGATAAATCCACATTTAAAACAGTGTTGGAAAAATGTCCGTTCTATTTTTACCTTTTTGATAAAATAAAGAAATGAGGCTTTTGTATACGCGGCATAAAACTATCAAACAAAGATAAATACAAATATTATTTTTTGCTTGAATATCTATTCGTCAGTCTTATGTTTTAACCAACGTTTTGATAGTTATTTAACTATACAAACATATACACTTAATGTTAGCTTCAACTCAATATAATTAACATTTTTAAAAGAAATACTGACAACTGATTACAAATAAGAGCAAATCCTGCATAATCCCAGTATCTTTTATTAAAGAAAATTTACTAAATAGCATATGTCGTTCCATTACATTTGTGGACATTGATTCATGTATGCAACGCGATACTAATTCATTGATGTTGGTTGTCAGAGAATTTCTCAGATGTTCACATGCTAATGTACGTTTGTATAAATTAAATTTGCTTCCGCTTGTAAATCAATATGAAAGAGCCATTCGCACCAATACAATATCAATGTTTAAAGTTTTGCATGACACAACCATAAATCAAACAACAACATTCGAGTACATAAATCAAATTCTAATTGAAAATAATGATTTACCAGACTAGATAATAATCTATATCTGAAGGCACAATTAATGATTTGTAAAATGGAAGCAGTATATGACCGTAAAATTGTGTCACCTTAATTCAATTAATATTGACAATACTTCGAGTCACAATTGGAAAAGTTCAATGCTTGCATTCTGAGGTTGTAGTCACTTATGGTGTGATCTACATATAACATATTTCTTTAACACATACGCAAGGATATTATTAAGGCATTTGCTGACAAAACTATTTAGAAATATATAACCAACACTTCATTGTTCAAAATAATGTTCACTACCTAATAACATTTATACTTATTATTGTAACTAATTTGTATTATTTTTATTATATCTTTTTAATTAACGTCGCGGTCAATTATCTTGGTAAAACATATTAGGAATACTGTAAATTATTAAAAGGAACTTGGTTTTATGTTATTTATGTAATTTGTTTTGTTCTTCTTTAAAAAAAAGCTTAACCTTTGTCTGTGTTTGCACGTCTTAAATACAAAATTATCTCGACTGAAATTAACGTTTTAAGTGTTAACGTCATATGGTATAGCGTATGCTGTCCAGTTTGTAGGTCTAACAAAGATTGTCGAGTGAAAAATGTCATGTTATGGAATGAATGTAATAAAAACAACAGTACTATTATATATATATTACAGTACAATAATTATAATATAAAGGGAAAAGATCAAATAAAACATGCACCTTGCCTAGGATTCGATCAAATTACCCCTTGAAGAAAAAGGGAGCATGTTAACGCGATCCTTGTGTTTTGTTCTGCAAAATTACCATGCAATTCGAATAGTACACATATACATTTAAAGGAAGTTAACGGTGTATTTCAAGTGGTCCCTCTCGACCAGGCGCTTTACAGGGGGTATTTCTATACAGGCTTTCGTTACAAAAAGCTCCTAGTCGGACCAGTAAGAAATGGCATAGTCAAAACGGCCGAGTGTTTTTACCACAGAGATGCGGTTTGCGAGTTTTTATGGAGAACAAACGTTCGGAAAGATTAAAATGAAGCCAAATTCGTTTAAACGCCTTCATAATGATGCTATTATATAAATAGCATTAGCTTCAAACGAATGTAGGTAAAGCACCATGCTTGATAAATGGTTCACATTGAAATAACAAAAACCGGCGTATGAATACTTCGTACTTTGTAGTGAATTTATTGGGGAATATTTAAAACTCTTCAAATTGTTCATATACTGTGTTCCTGTGGTATGTTGGAAAATCAAACATTATTGACAAAACATTGTTTTCTCCGTACCTCTAATAGAGACGATTAAACATGCTTTATTGTTTATATGGACTACATAATACAACTTTGTTGGTATCCAATAGTTTAGTCGCCAATCAATTGTAATAAATTACGACCAGTAGTAACAGGTGTTGAAGTATTATACAAAAACATAAACTTTCTTTTATGAATGCGGTGTCGTTGTCTGAAGCAAAGACAGCAGCCAAATAAATATGTTATCAACACGATTTTTCTTGATCACTTAGAAAACACTAGACATTCTGAAAATTAAATTTCAATAATTCAAAACAAGTGGGAGAAAAGAACAACTGAAATGCATTGCGGCTACATTTAAATTAATGTCAAGAAAACTAGAGAATGAGATGAAAATCATCCCGTGATAGGAATATGTATATTCACTAGATAACTTGAGTATGATGTTTTGTGTCAGAATATATTGTAGCACGAACTTTAATTAATTGACGGCCGTTATTATAACGCAATAACTGTACGTATCACCCGATGACACATACGACGATAACTAATAAGTGGTATTATGAGGACAGTGTGTTAGGTTAAGTGTAACGAGCAGCATTTATCACTTGCTGTTTTGTGAGCAGATATGTTTATAACAAATCATTGTTGTAACTTTAGTATGACCACGTATATCGGATACCAATGAATAATGACTGCATGTAAATAAATGTTCTGTTAAAAAAGGGAAATTTTGTGTAACATTATTCGGCAGATTATGTTCATAAGTAAAGTAAACCCCTGATAAAAGTATTCGTGTTAAAAAGCGAGAAGAACTTCTTTTACCGATAGCAATATAATTCAACATTTAATATTTGCAATGTATTTACAATGTGTGTCGCTTTCTGAATATTTACTGGTGTTACTATCATATCATGCCAATAAGCTGCCCCTTTCAGACATTTTACTGGACCTCTGCCATTTTAATCGGAAATATCCGAAGTCCGACGTCATTCGCATGGGTTGGCAATATCATATCATTCAAATATTCTGGAAAGAAATAGAGAATCTACGATATGCACAAATCGTCAGTATTATGCAGACATGCATAATGCTCGTTATGATACCAAACAATTCATGTCCCAACACACATGTACATCATAGTATACAAAAAAACAGCGTGGTTATTGCATGTGTATATTAAATCAACCATGAACAACGTTTTGAAACGATAACAATTAACATACACCAGGAAAAAATAAGGCGTATATTTTCATGTAGAATTGAACATTTAGTATCATACATTCCAAACCAAGGCCATCGTTCTATATCTCAGTTAATGTCCGGTCTAGAAAGCTCGATTAAATAGTTAAGAATGTATAATGTTAAAACTACAGTGTATGGTTTTTCATTCATCATAAGTATTGTTAAGCCAGAGAGCAACATTGTTCACTCGGCTTGACACTTTGCCATCAATGTTTTCTTAATAAGGCATAACTTGTTCATGTACAAATGTAGTGTTCACGTATCGTTTAGTATACAACGTACAAGGCAGTGGTTGTACATATTGTACAGGACCGCCCGTATGATACAGGGCTCCTTTGTTTTAGATAATCAACAAACTCGAATCGATCATTACACTCTGCTAGAACATTAAATTGATACAATTTATCTTGCTTATTCGTGTAATGATCGTTTTGTAAAATGTTAATTGATTTACGTATCTCCTGTTTCTTAAACGAGTTTCCATCATATAATATGAGATGCGTCATGTGAAAATGGACCTTATGTCATATGCGTCAAGGTTACCTCCAGACAAGCCGCCGCAATCGCGAAGTCTGGTGTAAAGTCACGCAAAGTTTCGTGGTCTTAAATACTTACATTTATTATTTTAAGACATGCTATGTTAATGCGGCGGTGAAACTCATGGAAATTACATTGGTTGCTTGTGAAGAGAAAATTAACGAACTTAGAAGTGATATATGTGTGAAAGGTTTGAACAATGAGGACCATAAACTGTTTTCAAAACGGAAGCTGACTGAACTTACACAGAAAAAGAATGAAAAATTCTGCAAGCTGTTAAACTGTAAGTTAGACTTTTTATCTTCATCAGTAACAATAAATAATTTTCAAGAAAGTTCCATAAAAATGAATGGAAACTGTTTCTACAGATGTATTGCAAAATAAATAAATAACAATGACAACAAGCATGAAACAGTAAGGAAGTAAATTAATAACCATATGAACGACTTAAAAGATGTTTACAAAGAATACATAGATGGTAATATTACAAAACATATAGAAAATCAGTCATTTAATGACGGAAGAGTAGAATCGTGGGCAACCGAAGCTGAAAAATATCCAACCACTAAACGGAGTGAAAACAAAACGGAAAATATTCCTAAGATTACAAATGCAGCATTTCACTTCATTGCAGATAAAATTGGACCAAAAAATACAACAATACCTTCCTGAACTTGAGAGAACGAATAGTGCGGTTCAAATGGATTGGTTTACAATGGAGACCTGCAACAAACTTGAAGAAAGGGGAAATAAAATTAACTATCAAGAAAAAAAAAATAATTGAAAAAATGCAAAAGTCGGATACACACAAAATTAAACTAATTGAAACAAAAACTAAAACCAAGTGTGAAAATAAACCAGCAAAAAAGACACAATTAAAACAAATGATAATTATTCGGACACTGTTACAAATCTGTCTTCAAAAAAGTTAACAGAAGCAGAAACAATTTTATTATCCAAAGGAATATCTTATGTACCGTCTAAAAACATGTAGACTTATCAAAGATACACAGTGACCTAGCAGAATGAGAGGGACGGATGCGACTCGCAGAGTATTTCCATAGTGATGAAAATCAAGACAGGGAAAATAAAAAGGATGAATATGAGATAAAGAAAGAAAGCCGTTTTACTCCTGAACCTGTTAGAGAAAAGTGTCTGGATTCTTACATAGAAGCAGTAAAAAATGATATACTTGGCATAAAAGAAAACGGACAGTCAAATATCACAAAACAAGAAAAACAGGCATTACACACGTTACTAAATGATTCCAGTATAAAAAGACCTGCAGACAAGGGTTCTGGAATAGTAATAACAAACGCGAATGAATATGTAGAAAAACTCAGGAATGAACTAAATGACAACACATCATATGTAAAAACAAATGGAAATGGACTCACAAATGCAAACAAAAAGGTTAAGCAACTAGCAAATAATCTATTCAAAAACGGCGTTATCTAAAAGAGCTTACAACAATACTTGATACCCAAATATCCATCAAGAGGGAAACTCAAAGGTAATCAAAAAATACATAAGAAAGACAACCCGGATAGAAGAATAGTAAATGGTATTGGAACAAGTACTGAAATAATGGCGGAGGTAGCAGAAACGGAGCTAGAAACCTATGTAATAGAAACATATAAGAGACACCACATAATTTTTTCAACACTATAGAGAGGGAAGTTAACACACCATTACCAGAAGGTATAATATTATACTGTTTTGATATTGTCAAATTATATCCATCAATTCCAAAGAAAGAGGGACTAGAAGCATGCAAACAAGCTTTAAATGAACGACGTATTCAGAGCAAAAACACTGAAGCGATGATGGAAATTACTGAAATAGTCTTAGGAAATAATGTGATTGAATTTTGTGGACAAGAATACAGACATAAAGAGGGTGTGGCTATAGGGTCGAAACTTGGGAGAAATGATGCGTGTTGTTACATGAGAAAATGGGATNAAAAGCGAGAAGAACTTCTTTTACCGATAGCAATATAATTCAACATTTAATATTTGCAATGTATTTACAATGTGTGTCGCTTTCTGAATATTTACTGGTGTTACTATCATATCATGCCAATAAGCTGCCCCTTTCAGACATTTTACTGGACCTCTGCCATTTTAATCGGAAATATCCGAAGTCCGACGTCATTCGCATGGGTTGGCAATATCATATCATTCAAATATTCTGGAAAGAAATAGAGAATCTACGATATGCACAAATCGTCAGTATTATGCAGACATGCATAATGCTCGTTATGATACCAAACAATTCATGTCCCAACACACATGTACATCATAGTATACAAAAAAACAGCGTGGTTATTGCATGTGTATATTAAATCAACCATGAACAACGTTTTGAAACGATAACAATTAACATACACCAGAAAAAAGGCGTATATTTTCATGTAGAATTGAACATTTAGTATCATACATTCCAAACCAATGCCATCGTTCTATATCTCAGTTAATGTCGGGTCTAGAAAGCCCGATTAAATAGTTAAGAATGTATAATGTTAAAACTACAGTGTATGGTTTTTCATTCATCATAAGTATTGTCTTAAGCCAGAGACCAACATTGTTCACTCGGCTTAACACTTTGCCATCAATGTTTTCTTAATAAGGCATAACTTGTTCATGTACAAATGTAGTGTTCACGTATCGTATTAGTATACAACGTACAAGGCAGTGGTTGTACATATTGTACAGGACCGCCCGTATGATACAGGGCTCTTTTTTTATAGATAATCAACAAACTCGAATCGATCATTACACTATGCTAAAACATTAAATTGATACAATTTATCTTGCTTATTCGTGTAATGATCGTTTTGTAAAATGTTAATTGATTTGCGTATCTCCTGTTTCTTAAACGAGTTTCCATCATATTATATGAGATGCGTCATGTGAAAATGGACCTTATGTCATATGCGTCAAGGTTACCTCCAGACTAGCCGCCGCAATCGCGAAGTCTGGTGTAAAGTCACGCAAAGTTTCGTGGTCTCATTAGCGGACAGGGTAGCTCCTGACCAGCCTCTGCGAATGCGGTAGAGCGCCAAATTGTGATGTGTAATAACACATATAAAAGCTGTATACCCTGCATTTGTAGAGACAAATATTTTTTAAACAGTTTCCCAACATTTATATCATGTGACCCCTGTTCATAGTCAGTTTTAACCGACGACGAATGATTTGACAAATTGTGCAGAGGACCACCGTACGATGTTTAATGCCAAATAACTAACCTCTGTGCTGTTATTTCAGATAAATGTCGTTACTGTTTTTATTTTATACTACGATGAAAACAAGGAAACCATATGGAGGGGCCAATTGTAACCCAATTCGCGTAATTTGAACAAACGTAGTAGATGACTATTTTGCGGTGTAACGTATCAAATACCAAACGTCTGGGCCTTGCGGTTTTAGTGCTTTTCATCATATTCATACTGTGCGCAAATTATGACCCCAGGGACAGGCCTGATTTAAACATCTTGATAGAGGACTGCCATATGATGCTACATGCCCAATACAAAATCTCTAGACATTGCCGTAACAGAGGATGATACTTTTAACAGTTGTATACATATAGCTTTAACATATAAAGACAATTTTAAACCCAATGGCGGACAAACTCTGAACCCAAGGAAATGATAAAACAACTTTAGTAGAGCACCACTACATAATTTACACTTCCAATATTAAACCCATTGCTATTGCAGTTTTAGAGCTGAATATTATTTAAGTTATTTATTAAACGAGTATATATAAGTCATTTGACCCCTGGGGCTAGGAATGAGTTAAAAACTCAGTAATGACCACAATACGATGTAACATCAGAGATGACGTTTTTATATTTGTAATATAGTTTTAGCTCGAATGGCTGACAGTTGCAGCGGACAGAAACAAATTGAAATCTATGAAAGAAGGTCACCCCAGGTTCATTTCTGTAAATTGTCGTCCAAATCTTCGGTAAAACGAAAGATGCACACAAAACATTTATCTTGTTATTTAAAATGGGCTGTCAAAAGACGTAAAAATGTAGTTTACATATTTTTTTCATTGTTTTGAAAAAGGCATAATGCCGAAACGTTAAATTAAAGGAGTACAAACAGTAATTTATTATTACTCAATATCCCTTAGGATAATTCAACCGCACTATAGAACATATCCGAATAAGTATAGCAATTAGTCCGCCTTATGAAGAATAATAAGACGCGTAATAATATCGATTGCTACACAATTTAAACCCGGAAGATAACAGATCGTGCTCTAAGGTTGCGATTATATTACAGATCATGCTAAAAATCTGCTAAACTGTTGTCAATAGGAGGCTGAAATGTTGCCGATCTAAGACATAGGATGTTCACCTGAGATGTAAACTATACATGTGTGATCGGTTGCTTTTAGGAGATAAGGTATTATGGATTAGACGTATACCCGCATTCTAATTTGTGGAATGATGTTGTTATTTATGATTTTTAGGGACATACACAAGTGGGACGTGGTTTTCATTTACTGATTCACTCACGATTCGTTACATTTATTTAACCGTTTTTAAAACTAGTTTATTCTTTCCGATAGAAGGTTACAAGTTATCTGAACTCGGGTGCGCATATTATGTATATATAATATTTAATATCGTCTTGGTAGATTGCCACTGTCTGGCATCGTGGTAAGTATTTAACTTATGTTAGTAGTGACACTAACTACAAACTAAATACAATGTTGGTAAACAGACGGCGTAAAAACCAATGTCGCTCTTTAAAAGCTTTGGAATTTCATCTGATGCTCGGCGTTTCTTCTTTTGACAATCGGTTACTGCAGCAACGATTCGGCATTCGGCATCTTTCATTGCACGGTCGACTACCCTGCTTAGTCTAAAGCGATACAGAACTATTCAACCTGTCATTTTCGTGGAGCGTTTTGCTTTCGAACATTAAGAAGCCTTAACGAGTCAATATCGTTTATTCACAGAAAGTTCCGCAAGATTGCCGATGATCATTCTTACTTGAACTAAACATGATATTAAAACAAAATGTTATTAAAACATGCATTTTCCAAATTATGAATAAAATGCATTTTAGCGGTTTTTTATTTGATTGTTTTCGATTAAAATATATTGTTGACTCATAAAAGGAGTGCTATTTCACTAAGTTAAATATGATTTATACATTCGTAATTAAATATATGGCATGTTTTGGAAAATTGTCATTAATGTGAGCATATTTAACTATTTAAGAAAGACTAGTAGTTATATATTAAATGCATACATGTCTCTTTTTATATTATATTTGAAGCAATAGCCTAGGCTATAAAACAACACTCATACATGTTATGCAGGAAATTGAACAACCACGTTATGCAAAGGCAGTCAGTAATAAGATATGAACTGTCTTATGTGAGTAATGATGCCATGCTATTCAAATCCCAACCCACACTAACCACATTGCGTACAGATAGGAGCGTGTTTATTGCGTATGTAAATTACATTAACCATCGGTATGCTGCGATCAATAACAATAACTATCACCAGAGTTAAGAAGTCGTTTCCTACTCATGTACGTCAACATGTATTGCAATCTTTATAACTGATCATCGCAAAGAGTATACGCAGATTGGTTGATGTTTTAATTAAAATGCGCATCATGTATGTAAACATAAAATACAAATACACACACGCGTTTTAATGTTAGCATTTCATTTGCTAATACTATATAACCAAACAAGAGTGACTCTAACGAAGAAAAATTAAAATAAAATATAAAGTTGTATTGGCATGATACCTGTGTGAGTGACCCACCAGTTTTAGTGACCTTTTCATTTTGGGGGCTTATTCTTTTATTATGTGCTTATTCGCATGCTACAGATACTTTAAATCAATTAAGCATTGCTACTTTTAATAACCAATGGATATATTTTATATAATTTTACTGTTATATGTTCATTATATTTCTCAGTCGCTAACATTATTTTAATTCGTGGATTTTATCCCTATATCGGATATATATTAATCTTCCCTCGTTAAGATTACTCGTCCATTGGCTCATCCGTGTATTTATTATGTATGTTTCAATATCAGGCGGGTCATGGATGTTAGACGATAAATGTTATATATTTAGACAATAACACACGACATATTTGGGCCGGACGTCTATTAAAGGATTGTTGCCGACATAACGACCCGAGGGTCATAAGCCTATGTTATCGTTTATATTACTTTGTTCCTTCACTAAACATTATTACAGAATCAGTTTTCCGTAGTTTTTTTATTTATTTGATTACGCAATTTATGGTGTATCTCGTTTTACGTAATTTCTGTGACAAAACACCAGATTTAGCTACACTCTCTGGATTTTAGGGACAGCTATTCAGACGTGGTTGTTTATTTAATAGTAAAATGATTATACAAAATGTGTCGAACGAATCCAACACGTATTATGTGTTTTTTGTTTGTGATGCCAAATTTTAAACTTCGATATGAATGAAATAAATCGCTCCGACTAGTTATCCGATTTCGTAAATCGTGTTTTAAGGTCAGAATGGCTAGCATTTGATGCACATTTTTACCAAAATAGTGTCATCATACATTAAAATAAAGGGATTGCGGAAAAGAAAATGGAATTGAATAACGTTGTAATTTTATTGTTATACGCATTGGATTATGGTTGTCATAAAGAGCAGCGTGTCTTTAAATAAATTTAGGTTTTGATGATTCCTGTTAAAGCTAAAATAGTGTTATAAATCTAACTAACAGTACAGTTGCAGTTGCAATCGATACTTAATTATTCCAATTGTCTGCTACGTTTAATTATCATATTTTTAAAAATTTGATTGGTGTGTGGCTTCTTTTACTTCTGTGTTTCACTTTTTATATGCATTGTATTTGTTACCGTTGGTATACTGAATGTGGACGACATTTTCTTAAGCTGAAGCCGCGCGATTCTTTTCAGATATGAACATTCGGCCAATTGTCGATATTATTTAATTGGTCCGCCAGATACGATTAACGACGTGAATTCGTTACTCTTTATAGTAACGATATTTTTTAATATAACAGAATGGCGAACTTTTCTCCTGTTATTACGTTAATGAATGAACATAAAGGGTACTTTGTTCTCGGTTTTCTTCTGTATTGCATAATTATTTACATCACAGGAAATGAGAGCGGCTTTGAGCTCGAAAAGGGACTCAAGAGGAAACACAACAGTCTAAATTGATTTGTTCTGCTATATCATACTGGTTAAAAAGGTCATTGATACTGTAAACAGAGATTTTGAATACTGCTATAAGCATACATGGGTTTTGTTTGTTATTTTACTTCTGTATAATGTTGCACTATTATTGTTGGTATTTTTGTAATGGATAATCCCCTTAGTTTATGATAAATCAGTTATGAAATTGCTATCATCGATAATGTGATGAAATTGTATTTCTTTAACATGTATTCGTGTTATTTGTGTTCACAGTTTCGTAATTGCTATTTCAAATTATCGCAGTTTCTCTATGTTTTTCTTCGCCGTATTGTGTAGGATCAACATTTGTAAGTTAGTTTTTTTTCTTGTAGTCAGCATTTTAACTGATAAAGTTTTAACGGTTTTGGTATAAATTGTTGCCAATTCAAACAGGATTACGGTCATATGAACACTGTTTCTAAATATAACTATATTACGAAAGGTTGCTTTTAGCGGACGTAATCAGTGGCCATTTCTTACAACATATTACTTTTTGTCGTTTCTTGTAACGAAAATAAAAATTCTTTAAACAAAATAGCTGGAGCATGGCCGTAAAGATATATCCTTGAACAATCTCCGTGTAGTGCATTATACCGGGCTAGGACTCGAACGCGATATATTCGAAATGACATCCCGTTGTTCTTCCTACCCCTCTAGTCGGTTCTGAAAAGAGGATACAACTTGCAATTCTTGCATAACTGTCAAAAGTCAATAATGTGAGCCATGTGAAAATGAGTATTATACTATTTGCGACCAGCTTAGCTTCAGACCAGACTAGCGCAGTCTTGACAGGAGCTTCGCTGTCCGCTGTAAAACCACGCTAGTTTTCGTGGTCTCATAAGCGCACAGGGTAGCTTCAGATGTATATGGCATACGACCAATGTTTGCATCACGCGACTCTTTGATTTAAGTCCTTTCGTTGTATCAATAACAAAAACACAAGTATTAATTAAATTAAGTCCGTGTATATAATATATATTCGTACATTTGCATATAGGTGAACCAACCAAACCATATATCATAATTTAACATGTGTTCATTCGACTAATTATATATTAACCCATAAAAAACTAGGGCGCCAAACCAACAATAGAAAACCATTTACATATAATAACACACACTGGATAATATGTTTTGTTGTATAAGACACCCAACGGAAATTGTTTATTCGGATTGGCTTCTGAACCGTCACGTGAAGGTGTATAAAAGTGATATAAACCTCATTTTTCAATCTAGTAAAAAAGCGACTCCCACTACAAGCAAAGGATTTTGTAAACGTTTATGAACATTATTTTAAACAAATGTGTGTTGTGTTTTGTTAATACATTAATAGTGTCTGGATGTTATGTTGGCTTACTTACTTTTGCAGTGTGTTCCAAAAAAATGTTTATTGTAGGCTCAAGTGAATATTCCTGTCATGCTTTTCACTTTTAGTTAATTAATAAGTTGATAAGTTAATTGCTTATTGAAGCAATTTAAAGTATGTTTTTTTTCTTTGTAATATTGTCAATTTACTGAGGCATAACAATTAAATATTAACTTGGGCCATAAGTTCCATTCATGTACGTTATAAGGAGTTTTATGGTTCAAGCATGTTAACCGGTCATTTGCTCTTTATTGCAATATCGTGATTTAAGAGTATATATATGTAACGTTTTAATTTTAACGTAAATTTTCTTAACATTGATGACAAAAAAATATCATTTATTATTAGTTTATTGTTAAGCTTTATACTTAATTAAAGTATTGAGTTCAGTGGTTATATATTTGAAATTAAAACCTTATTTATTATTAACCAATACCATAAATAATAGCTGGTGTGAAAATTGAATATTTATACTTAAAGTTGTTTTTCACCAGGTTAGTAAAACGATTTCACAGTGTACAACTTCTCTGTACGTATCGCGCTGAAACAATGTCCAGCATAGACATATTCCTCACATCCAAATCCTCTCGCTGTCGTCGACAGCACGTACAACAAAAAAATCTCTTGAACTGACACCAGAAAATTGCGTTAAATATGCAGTAGATCACAAAATTCACAGCCGAATTGATCAGTAGTAAAAGGTCAGTAATTTCACGTATTCCTCTCGCGAGAAAATTTTCTTCCAAATAGCCCAGACCGAAACATGTGGACATAATTGTATCCGGAGTGATGCAAAGCAGAAACACAAGTATAACCACAACCAACATTGAAGTAATTTTATGTTTCTTCGGAGCGTTTCTTTGGAAAATACGGCATCGGCGTAACCCGTTCAAAATGCAAGTGTTAAGAATTATCAGAATCACCAAAGGTATGAGTGAGCGCATAAGATTCTGAAACCATGTGTATATGTCAGTAAATATTTTATTTTGCCACAATTCTGTAACGAAAACCTCATACTGATATGTTCCTGTTACGTTATTCAGACGATGCTCTGTCCTATACCTCATTGCATACGGCAACGCTAACACGGCCATACTTATAGAAACGGTCGCTGACACGATTCTGGCTCTGTGTATGTTGCAGAAGAATTTGGCCTTTGTAGGATGACAAATGTACAAATATCGTTCCACTGCAACTGATACGGTTAACCAAGCTGATATGCACAGAGAGGCGTTGAAAACATAATGAGCGTACGGGTATAAAAAGCCGTAGGCTGTATTTCCGGTTTGCGTATCTATCTGGAAAAATAGAATAACCATGAAATATAGGAAGTCACACAGTAACTTGATCAAATCCGAGATAGCCAAGGCAAATAGGTATGTGTTTGTTGAAGAGCGCATTTGACGCTGCGACATAACGATGATAGACATGATATTTCCGGTAATTCCAAACACGCAGATGATTGGATAGAACACGAGTCCAGTGGTGAACCGCGCTCGTAGGTAGAATGCCTCGTACTGATGGTACGATTTGGAAGTCTCGTGTCCAGGAAGGTTCAGGCCGTGTATATCGGACATGTTCCTTACAGCAGTCGCCAAATATTCCGTAGACGGGTCAGTCAGGTGCGACATCTGTCATGAATAAAAAATAGTTGCAGCAATTAAATATAAAATATGTTAACGCTACATTAAACATTTTATTGTACAATGATTTTATACAATTATATATTTGTATATTGCTGTCTTAAAATGTAATGATACATATTATTCATCGGGAATAAATAAAGATCAATTCCTTGCAACACTCTTAAATCGTGGACATCGGTTTAATACAAACTACCGCATGTGTTCTTAATAGCATCTTCTTCGAGTATATATACACAAAAGGAACCATTTCATACATTGCACGGATGGGCAAAATGTGTGCTTACAAACTGTCCACTACGAACGGTTATAGACTTAAGAGGGATTGATTTTTTCTACCTTTGAATCTTAGTCCGAACAAATATTGACACCTCGTATTTTACGTAGGTGGAACATAAGGATGAAAGAGATATATATAATGTACATATTATCAATCAAGCAGAGCCTCCACGTGTTTCGAATGTATTCATCTAAATAATATGAACACACTATGATGTAGATTAGGATAAGGTATCTACCATAACTGTTAGCGTCTCAGTGCCATTTTGATTGTGTAAGAACATAGTAGTTTTTTTTTACTTTTTGAAACACAAATGACAGATTTAAAGATAAGTTGCAACTATGTATGGCCCTTAATCATGGAAATTGTTTAAACTAGTAAACAAACTAGAAAACTATATACTAAGATAATATGATCACAGAACACTATTCCGAACATAAAACATTAATGGGCTAATAATCAGATTGAGAGTGCAATTATGAATGATCAGTTGAATTAGTTATACATTGGGGCTTGTTTGCTTTTTTATTTTGTGGAAAGGTCATTCGAGTCTTACATAGCGTGTCAATTAATATGCGTTAATCCTTAAATCGAAAAACGTATTGATATGTTATCATTTGCGTCTTCAATAGTCGATTTATATATTGTGTGTATTTTGTATGACAACTACTTTTACTATTTGATATATACCTTTTGCAATTGATGAAACAATGTGCTTTTTGTTTTTAAAAAAGAAAATCTATTACATAACTGCAACAGCATTCCATATGAACTATCATCCACAAACACGCATGCATAAAAACAGGGCATTGAACGGTGAAAGCAGATCATTTAGGCTTACAACTGGGTTATTGATGCGAGTTTAGCACAACATTTACATTAAACGTACACTGAACAGAGTCACATGTAATTAAACATGACGTTTACACTTTAAATACTGCTATGTGTTAAGTATAGTACACACTTAAAGACTTTTTATCTGTCAAATAATATTGTTAATTAACCCATGGATAGGAGTGTAGATGCGTTACAATTAAATCACGAGACCGTAAGATTCCAGTACAATGACTGTTCTTAACGATTGTGTTATAGCGCTTTTACTCTACCGTTCCAAGCATTTTTCAGAACTATTTTCGAACGACAAGGCTCCGCCCATATTTATTGCTTATTAACCCCCACTTGATGTCCTTCTGTTTCTATAGCAAACAAGCCGCGTATCGTGTTAGAATTTTAAATGAATAAGAAAACAGTTACTTCGGGCAACACTGTGCGTATATGTACGGGCCATATTGAAACATTTTAATTGAGAATATTTACGTTACAAACACGCATTTAAACGACAGAAATGCCAAAGTAAAACTATTCGATGTAACAAGATATATAACCATTATATAAGGTTATATATCTGGTTTCCTATTTACTAACAACAATTCGAATATAAGCCTACTGTTGACGCAAAAAACAAGTCTTGTACATGATCAAAATAAAATGGAAATGTACAGTATGTAAAATACTATACTTACATGAAAAGTATATCCGCATATCTTATAATAATACAAATAAAAATCCAGTTATTTTTATTAAGTTCAAACGTCACATTTCTTCGAAAATCCAATTTGAAAATCATGTCCAATGGATTTATTTCCTTTCATATAAATTTCGCCGGGATGCACAACAATGAATACTCGCTATGATATAAATAAATCACTACGTTCACCGTTTTGGTAGCATCTGTGGTGTTCGGATATTCCGCTCAGTGTGAAGGCTCTTTTACGCGTTAAGTTAGTTTCCAATACAGTTCCATTATACCACAGGGTTCCTGTATTGCGAAGAGTGAAAGCCGCGTTAAAAGTTAACATTATTGGAAATAACCGTCTAAAGTTATTAGAGGGAAAATCGTTTCACATTACATGATACCTGGATATATTTTAATAGATATAGAACAAAGCAATTATCGATTAACTACTCAATAAACAAATGCAAAAAGATTGTTCCAATCCCAGTGCAAGATCGTTAACTGAAATGTGGGTTTGTGTCTCTGCAAACCAAGTTATCAGATAATGTTTTAATCGGAAACAAGTTCGATTTATCGTTGAGTTTCGGCTTAAATTAACGACACATGGCAGATAATGTACATTGCAGTAAATATAAGTCAAAACAATTGGCACGAAAAATACGATTGGGACAGCAATTCT
>VMBQ01000314.1:47368-96489 GCA_007657795.1 Dreissena rostriformis | reverse complement strand
TCAGTCACTTAAAAATAGGCTTCAAACTACACAAAACAAGATGATTAGGTTTGTTCTGAATATGAATAACAGATCACATGTTGGTCAAGAACAGTTTTCATATTTAGGTTGGCTGCCTGTTTCAAAACGAGTAGAACAGATTATACTTTGTCATGTACATAAGGTTAAAATTGGCCTTGCACCAGAGTATATGGGTGAGAATTTTAAGCCAGTGTCTGGCGTACATAATCGTTGTACTAGGTCTAATATGGTAGCTCAGTCAGAATCTAATCATTTTGCTGAAAATGTTACATATGTAGACTCTGGTCGTTTTTCCAAACCAAGAGTAGGAAGTTTTGGTTCTAAAACATTTACATATAATGGTATCAGTTTATGGAACAATCTTCCTCAAAACATCAGGGATGTAACTAAACCTAACAATTTCAAGGGTGCCATCAAGAAACAGTTTTGAGAGTCTTTATAGCTTTTTATAGTATAATTTTTAGTATGAATTGTATGTTCTGTTAAAATACTGTGATACATTTTTAAGTCTTATGATCATTAAGATGCAAGGATCTCATAATTATTCTTAAACTTATAGTATGCTACAAAGTGTGTTTATTAACTACATATGCAGTGTGTAACTTTCTTAAGCAACTTCTGTGATATAATGCACATGTGATTATATTTGTTCATTCTTAATCAGTAATATACTGTATTAAACAGTACATATTTGATACATATACATTATTAAATATCTAATACATGACTGTTTCATGGTTATTGCCACCAATATCAAGGACCACAATGGAAATAAGTGAAAATCATTTTTCTTTTTTTTTGTGGTATCCTTGGTATTGTGTGTGCATTCCATGGTTTGCTATGTATATTGCTGTGATAATATATTTTATATTGTCTGCATTATGTAGTAACTGTGTAATGTTCATATTTTTACCAAATAAAATCAATCAATCAATCAACTATGGGGTGAATTGTTATTTATAGAATTATTATGTTAATAGCACACGTAGGTAATAAGTCCGATAGAAATATATTTGCTCGCTGTTGTGTTTCATTCATGTATATATTCATTTATTCATTGATTCTATTTTCTATTTTTCCTCTGTTTATGTATTAGATATTTCCATAATTTCATAAATTAAATGCTGTATCTATTTGATACATTGTTTTAAGAAAGTTAAGTGCACAATTCCTTACATAAGACAAGCGTTTTTAAAATAATACAATAACTATTTAAAATTTTGTTAATTGAAATTTATTAAAACTAATTTAATCAAAATCACTTAAACATTAGAATAACTTAAAAATGCAAATGTGATAATACATTACATTATGAAATTATAATTTTTGTTTGGATAACAGTTAGAATGACGTTCTGCTAGCCCTCAAACCGGTTTGAAACCAAAAAGCTTTGCATTTACCGTTCCAAAACGATGATCTCAGATTTGATAATTTTATGTTTATAGTTGATGTTCTGGTTTGAAATAAGTGGATAATTAAAACAATACTGAGACTCCTGATAGACGTACTGGAATGTCAGTGTATGCTTTATAATGCGCGAAACAATTTATTAATTACGGGCTTGTCTCAAAATAAAGTATGGGACTTGGTGTCCGAAAAGTGTAGTTTTCGAGATGTCAATAGATAGCGCAATCCGGGGCCAGAGAACACAAGTAACCAATGGTCTTTGCATATGATGCTTTTCATGACATTGTGTGTTTAATGCCAGAATGTTGCTATATACATTTAGATTCAATTCTTTTATGACTACCCTTTTGGAAATTGTGTTTATTTACATCGACTTTAAAAAGACAGTGGGACAGTCATATAATGTACTAGACTTGTTATTCAAACATAACATACACATGTTCATATAATGAAAAAAGGCATGTTATTTTTATTCAAATACGTCTTACAATGTTCACACTATTTGTCAACATAAATATTATTACAACTGGAGTTTAATCACACTCTTCCTGTACGTTTATACTCTGTTACAAATATTGTGCATCCCAAGACGAATTCATTGCACTTCAGATATTAATGTGTTACTTAATAATGGTCGGTCAACTATATTATTAATATATATTTCTGTTAATCATATGTTTAATAACGATAACGATAGATATAGTTAGCTTGTGATTTCACCTTTTGTATTCTGTTTTTAAACCTCTTAGTTTCAAGAAATCTGATTGTTAATCAATCAAAACAAATCATGATATGTAATAAATATACATTTTGGCGTTTGGAGCTCCTTAACCCTTTGCATGCTGGGAAATTTGTCGTCTGCTAAAATGTTGTCTGCTAAATTCCTAAAATTAGCATTTTCTTCGATTTGTTTTCTAAGACCACTATCAGATGAGCAAACAGTTTGGATCCTGATGAGACACCACGGTCTGTGGCGTCTCATCTGGATCCAAACTGTTTGCAAAGGCCTTCAAAATCCGGTTCCAGCGCTCAAAGGGTTAAACACTAATTAAACCTCTATTCTTTGCATTGAACGCCTCACGTTGGTGACCCCAGTTGTCTTCTTTTTGTGTATTTGCTTTATATGTGTCTCTATTGTCCAGTACATTTATTTTGTGTCTCCATTTTTTGTAATTGGTTCCTTGCCATAAGTACAGGAACACATGCTATAATAAGATTACATTTTCTCCTGCTTTAACTTCTGAAATTTCCCTGTGTGTTAATTTATATACACACGAAACAATAGATCAATGAAGAAAATAATACATACAAATATAACAGGACATTTGTTATGTTTTAACAAACAGTTTAATCGTATAACTTACATGTTGATTTCCATTCGGGCAGACGGTCAATTAGCATAGTCAATTTCACGGGAAATCGGCATGAGTGCAATTTGGTTTGCAATATAACCGTGGTATAAATGCGTGGAGGTTAGGGCATTCTGTTTGGTCGTTTGCGGGTCTGAGAATTACTTGATCATGTCCGTGCCGCCTTTGCACACCACTCTCGAAATATTTTACTAATGAAAGCACGGTGTACGGTTAACCCGAAGGCGGAGGAAATCGGTGCGAAGAATTTGATTCTCCGCTACATCGCAAATATTTGTAAAAGCCGTCCCAGATAAAGAAAAAAGACCACTTACCTGCTTTTGTAGTTGTATTCAGTCACTAAATTCCTAAAATTGAAAACATATTTAACCAACAGGTTGGTAATATTAAGTATGTAATATTTGATGAAACAGTACACCGTGTTAAATGTCCGATGCAAGTATGAATGTTCATGAAAAGGTCTTGTTTAGCGTTTTCTGTTTGCCTTTTTAAGAATGCAAATATCATAAATAAATTTGTGAAAGTTGAACTCGCTTGTTCAAATGACAAAGTATATAATTGTGAGTAGTTGTTTGAGGGTCGTGAGTGTTTTTGCAAAGTAAGATACATAGTATACGTTATAACCTCTTTTTTTTATATGCAATACGTTCATGTTTTGTACTTATGGGTAGGTACGACTGTTCCAGGAAAAATAAACTGGCGTTGACAACACAAAATTATCAAACATATCAACAGCGGCTTTTAACGCAATATTCCTTCGTTTCTATGTCCGTATACCGGTAGTGCAGAAAGTTACATTATTTCTACATCTTTAATATTTGTTACTCACACACAATTTTAATATGATGCATATTAATGAATTTGTTTCTACTTCTAATTTTATTAATCTCGTATTGGGTGTATGAATCATTAATTATAACATATATCTCACGCGGGTTCAAGTTCAATGACAGTTCAACTTGTTTCCCAAAGCTAAATTGTTAAGTTGTATTACTCCTATACATTTCAAGTTGTATAGTAGTAACTCATAACAGGTAAGAAACAAAATGCAAAAATATTTCATTATTGAAACAAATATTTTATTTGTCTTTGAGAACATATAAGATAGTGCATACAAGTATGTGTTTAGAAACACATGTTTCAAACATGTGCTTGAGCTGACTGATTCAAAGTATGTTTCGATTACAGTTAAATCATATCCTCAAACAGCCTCGGATTGAAACGTTCTGTTTGCCTCAATTCTTAAAATATTGGCAAATAAATCTTGAACGTGATATGTGTGGTCAAATGTTATCTCTGAAAATGCAGTTCACAGGTCTTGCGATATTTCCATTATGGGTCGCAACTAGAATATAATAATACAAATGTATACGTGTAATTATTCAGAATACTTAATAAAAAATAATACCTACGTGTTTTATTAATAGCTTTACTGCAAAACAAAAACAACATCGCACAAATTAACACGCATATGAATTATAATATTAAATTTAACATTACGCAAAACTTTAGCTGCACGAGCAGGGGAGAAACCTTATCATAGCGTTTGTTCTTTATTAACGAAAAGGAACCAATTGCCAAATATTGAGAAACACCAACATGTTCTTTAACTTAAACACCCATTTTAAATAAGCACACACAAATGAATAACACAGGGGTCACCCACTTGGAACGTGTTGTTCTATTTCAAATAGTACATGTTAAATTGATTTACGGAATTGAATTGTTTATAGACAATTACACTTTAAATATGTTTATCCCTCGTATGCTTCATAATATTTATCCGCAATCAAATTAAAAGCTTCCTTTTACGGTTATCACCATATTAAACAAATAACAGAAACACAAAAGCAAAACATAACTTAAACTAAATTTTCCATATAAAAGATATTAAAAATTATAAGACTATCTTTTATATATGTTCAGTATTGAATTTACTATATCTAACTATCGAACATATCTATAAAAACGTTAAATTAAATTACTATTTACCATTTTATGTAGAGAATAAGCCAATCACCTTCACCATGAAAACCTAGCTTAATAAGGTTTTGATATAAACGATTCTATTTAAATCATATTTTATTTATGTACAACTGTCTTTGCTAAGAGCATATAATTACAAAACCTCAAATCTTTCAATGTGTACAAATAATAAATACGTTGATTTCTTTAAAGTTGCATGTTCATACATTATTTGTAATACATAATCAATTAATGCTTCGTGTACCTTGCATAGTTGTGTGTTGGTTAAAATGACCCCGAAACTATTTGCTTGTTTATATTGTCTTTACAGACATTTTCGCAATACCCAATAATTCTTGAGGTTATAAAACATGCGACGGAAATGTCAACAATTTCATTCGGATATGTTTTTCGAACAACACAAATACCAGGATAATAGTAAGAACAGGGTTCGCCGCTGAAGTTAAAATACCGTTTTGTTAAAAAAGCTCTTGGATTTTCTAGTAAACACATGTCTGTTAATATTCTATCCACATTTGCTAGTGTTCAGAAAAGTAACGGATTTTTTATTATTGAAACAATATATTTTGGGTGTTATTACATTATGTCTGGACTGAAACAAATGGGATTGAGATCATATTTGCTTTTACCTAAAATAGTATATTTTCCGTTGTAAAGAAATTAGATATATCATTATAATAATAAGATTACGGTAAGAACAAGTAGACACCTGACAGTGTGTCTCTGGTTTCATGTGATATTTAATCACATTCTCGCTGACAATGTCGCAGGTATCCTACAAAAGCTAGTTTCTGTTATGTTGTTGTTTTTTCGTTTACCAAATGCTTTTTTGCGTGAATTATCCCAGTTCATGCCTCCGGGCACAGGCATGAGTGTTGTGTAACAGACAATTTGTGATACAGTATAGAAATTATAAGAATAAATATTACAATTAGACACAATTATGCAGAATAATGACACGCTTAATGATACCGATTGCTACATAGTTTTCTCCCGGAAGATTTCAGATCGTGCTCTAAGGTTGCGATAAGACTGCAGATCATGCTGAAGAGCTGCTGAGATGTTAACGGCCTAAGACCCGGAATTTAAACCTAATAATTATGTGTTATCGCTTGCTTTTATGAGATTAGGTATTGGTGACTAGACGTATGTCCGCCTATACCTTGATGGATTGATATTGGTTTTTACGAAATTCAGGGCCACACACTCGACAGATGTGGTGATGATTGACTTACGTTTCGTTACATTTATTGAAATTTATTTTTACTAGTTTGCTTTTTCCGATATAAGTTAAGAAGTCATCCGAACTCGATTTTTGTAAAGCAAGTTTAATATCGTGTTGGTAGATTGCAACTTACTTGCATCATGATACGTATTCGAGTATTGCTAGTAGTTTCACTAAGTAAAATGTTGGTAAGCATACGGCTTGCATCCATTGTCGTTCTTTAATAGCTCGGGAATTACATCTTCTGCTTAGCGTTCCATCTTTTGGCAATCGGTTACTGCAGCGACGAAACAACATCTTTGATTGCACGATCGACACACCTTTTCTAGTCTAAAGTGATACCGAACTTTTTAACTCGTCATTGCCGTGCAGCTTGCTGTTTCAAGTTTGATTGATTTCGATTTAAGTATATTGTTGACTTTTAATCAAGAGTGTTATTTTGCTATGTTGAATATAATATATACATCCGTGGAAGAATATGACATATTTTTGTCATTTGTCTGAACAAGTATCTTGAACTATTAAAGAAAGACTGGTAGTTATATATTAAAGGCATACATGTCTCCCTTTATGCTTCATATACTGATGGCAATAGCATAGACTAGTAAATAACAATCATACTTTTTTTTGCGAATGAAATTGAACAACTACGTTATGCAAAAGCAGTCATTAATATACAGAAAGGTCATGTCTACTGTTAGTAATGATACCATGCTATTCAAATCCCAACCTACACTAATCACATTGCATACAGATTACAGCGTGTTTATTGCGTATGTAAATTACATGAGGCCTCAGTAATATTGAGATCAATAACAATAACTGACATACGAGTTAAGAAGGCGTTTTAAAAGTCCTCTAAATTCATCTATAACGCTGCATGATATATTTTTTATATCATGTTCAACAGGAACTTCTTATATCAGTCGATGTGTCATATTACTTAGACTTAATAAATAAGTAATATTTTATTGTAAAATTGAATTAGATTCATCAAAACTAACAAATTGGTACAGAGATGTGTTACAGTTAATCCACAGAAAGCAACACAAACAGCAAAACACGTATTTTCCAAATATTTTAAATGAATGTGTAAATGATAATGACGTCATGTTCAACAGGAAGTTGTTAAATCGGTCGATGTTTGGATGTAAGTAATTTTACTCGGAATGAAGTTTAAGTAGTCATTGTAAAAACAATAAAATCAGATTCAACAAAACAAACAATTTGATACCAAGATGTAATATATTTTAGACACTAAAAGCAAATAAACAGCGAAAAACATATTTTACAAATATTAAGCGCAAGTGCTCATGACGTCATTAGTTACAAGTCAACGTCAAAGATCATATTCATTCCCGCTGAAAATGCAGCATCGTAGCTATTTTTGTATTATTATTTCTTTTAAAATGAGGACTTAGAAAGAGAGAGCTGATAAACAGAAAAAACAGGTTACATGTACTGCCTGATCTTTTTGTAATATATCAGGCTCGATACGAGTAAAATAAATTATTCTTAGCCTTACCTGATATATTGCAAAAATATCAGACAGTAACCTGTTATTCTATATGTCTACTCATGTACTTCATTTCTACTTCTTTGTTAAAACTTTAAACATATTTGACAAGCTTGGGAACCTCTGTAACTCGGTTTTGTGATTATTGATGGTTTTTGCATTGCTGAAGTGTTATCCAAACGAGTAATTAATAGTTCGTTATTGTTAACATTGCCCTAGATCGGATATGTAATAATTGTACCTTGTACCTCGTACTCGTTGTAAATTGGCTTAGCTAGGCGCTGACTGTATATGTTTCAATATCAACCGGTAGCTTTTATATATTATGTTAGTAAAGTTAAATGACATCAGGGATGTAAACAAGACGATGGATGTTATATATTTAGACAATAACACACGACATAGCTGGACCGGACGTCTATAATAGGCTTGTTCCCTACATAACAACCCGAGGGCTTTAAGCCAATGTTATCGTTTATATAACTGTGTCCCTTCACTAAAATTAATTACATAATCCGTTTTATGGCGTATCTCGATTTACGTAATTTATGTGACAAATAACACCAGTTTTAGCTACACTCTGTGGATTTTAGGGACAACAATTTAGACTTGGTGGTTTATTTAACAGTAAAATGTTTATAAAAAAAATGTATCGAACGAATCCAAAACGTATTTCGTGTTGTTTGTTTGTGATGCAACATTTTTTGATAGGAATAAAATAAATCGATCCACTAGTCGTTCAATTTCGTAAATCGTGTTTTTCTGGTCAGAATGGTTAGCATTCGAAACGAATGTATCCAAAAATAGTGTGGTTTAAAATAAATGTAGATACACTGATGGAACAACAGAAAATGGAATGGAATATCACTGTTTTTGTATTTCATGATTCTAATCTACAGTACAATTTCAGTTGCAATCGAGGTTATTTAGCCCAATTGTCTGCTACGTTTAATTATCATATTAATAATTCTTTGGTTGGTGTATGGTTTAATTGTTTTTTTTCACCGTTGGTATACTGAATGTGGACGCCAGTTTCTTCAGTTGAAGCCGCACTATCCGATTCTTTTCAGTTATGAACAATCGGCCTATTGGTCGATATGATATTATTGGTCCGCCGGATATAATCAACGACGTGAATTTGCTACTATGTTTAGTAACGATATTCAATATTACATGATATATAACTTTTCTCCTGTAATTACGCTGATGACTGAACATAAAGGGTACTCGGTACTAGGATTCCTTCTTTATTGCATATTATATACATCACAGGAAATGAGAGCGGCTTTGAACTCGAAAAGGGACTCAAGGGGGAATTTTTTATTAAACACAACAGTCAAAATTGATTGCATTTGTACTGCTATATCATTCTGGTTAAAAAGGTAATTATTAATGTTAACAAAGATAATGAATATTGTATAAAACATAATGGGATTGTGTTCGTCATTTTACTTCTGTATGATGTTGCGCTATTATTGTAAGTTTGTTTTGTTATGGCTTATCCTCTAAGTTTATGATTTATCAGTTTGGAAATCGCTTTCATCGATAATGTGATGAAATTGCATTTCTTTAACATGTATTCGTGCTATTTATGTTCACAGCTTCGTATGTGCTATTTTAAAATCTCGCAGTCTCTCTATGTTTTCCTTCGCCGTTTGGTTTGTTATCGACATGTGTAAGTTTGTTTTTTCTTGTAGTCAGCATGTTCACGGAAAGAGTTTTAACGGTTTTGGTATAAATTGTTGCCAATAAAAACCGTATTTCGGTCATGTAACGCTGTTAGTGAACATAACTTTATTACGAACGGTTGTTTTTAGCGGTCGTTATCAGTGGCCATTTCTTAAAACAAAGTCATTTAAAAAAAATAGAGCATGGCCGTAGAGATGTATTCATTAACAATCTCCGCATATTGTATTATACCGGGAAAGGATTCGAACGTGAAATATTCGAAATGACATCCCGGTGTTCTTCTTACCGCTCTAGTGGGTTCTGTATAGAGGATACAGTTTTCAATGCGTGCATAACTATCAAAAGTCAATAATGTGAGCCGCGTCATGCGAAAATGGGTCTTATACCATATGCGGCCAGCTTAGCTTCAGTGCAGCCTGCGCAATAGCTCAGTCATGTCAGGAGCTACGCCGTCCGCTGTAAAATCACGCGAGTTTTCGTGGTCTCATTAGCGCGCAGTGTAGTTCCAGATGCATATGGCATAAGACCCATTTTTGCATGACGCGACTCATTGATTTAAGCTATTTTGTTGTATCAATAGCACAAACACAATATTCACAAGTATTAATTTAATTAATTACGTGTATATAATGTATATTCGTACATATGAATAAAGGTGAACCAACCAAACCATATATCATAATTTAACATGCGTTCATTTATTTATTAACTCATGAAGAGACTAAGGCGCCGAACCAACATGAACAGACAACTTACACAGAATATTACAAACTTGATTATATGTTATTTTATAATTGTAGACACACAAAGAAAAAGCTTGCATCTGATTGGCTGATGAACCGTAACGTGGAAGTGTGCAAAAAGTGATACACATCTCATTTTTCAATATAGACATGTTCAAATACAAGAACTAAACTAGTATTCATTACTAATAATAAAAGCGACTCCCAATGCAAACAAACAATTTTTTTAACGTTATCCTTGTAAACAACTTTTTTTTTAAATTAATGAATCGTGTTTGGATATGTGTATATGTTTATTTCATATACAATAGACATACAGTCCAATGAGTAAATTTTTTGTATACAATTTCAAAACATAATAACATATATTAAAGCATGAACATGTAAACAATATTGAATTTCATAAGTTGTTAATTTAAGTATCAATACATGAACAAGGTAAAGGAAAATTATATTACAGCATTAAGAATATATTTAACAATATTATAATGATAACATAAAAGATAACACAGACGAAAATTTTTAAGATAGCGAGAAGTCAAGATTTAGTTCTGAAATCCAATTTTGGATGCATGTATCATTTAATCTGGACTTTATCAATGATGAAAATCACTTTTCATCACCTGCACCTTGGTTGAGCCATGCATTATGTACGCATACACACTGCAACAGATTACAAACAGATTTTGCCCAATAATTTGTATTTGGTTTAATTATACAATTCTCACACATATGGCTATAAATGCACTTGACATACTTGTGATCTTCTAAAGGAATACTTTTCAGCCAATATTGTATTACATTAATGACTCTTGCAGTCATTAAAGATGTTCTTCTAAGTTCCCCATATACAAAATTATTCTGTGTTTGAATTTTCACACCTGGTCTTTTTTTTTGAAAAAAAAAGTGGACTGTTTCAATTGTCATTGCCTCCGTTAAGCCCATTATGTCTGACCAATAATTTAAATTTTATAAAGCAAGCTTATTACACACCTCTAGTTTGGTATGTATTGAACTTGCTGGGAAATTTATAATGGATATTATATTGGCTTAATTATTGTTTGCAAGAAATAATGTTATATTTTGGCTAAAGTGAATATAACTTTCATGCTTTTCACTTAAATTTATGAACAAAGGTTGCATGAACTTATCTAAAATTATGTTTTTTCGTAGTGTCAAACATTTGTTAAGATCCATTCATGTACGTTATTAGGAGTTTCATGGTTCACATATGTTCAAAGGTTATTTGTGCTTTATTGCAGTATCGTAATTTAAGTTTAAATGTTCACATATGTTCAAAGGTTATTTGTTCTTTATTGTAATATCGTAGTCGAAGTTTAAATATTCAAAAACCAAAGCATAATGTTGTCATTATACACTTGTAATGGTAAAATGTACACTTACAGTAGTTGAGTCTTGAGAGTCAATGTGAGTATTTTATACATTTTAATTCGGACGTAACATTTCTTAACATTAATGACAAAACAATATTATTTATTCAACGGAAACACACTTGAAATTAAAACCGTGTTTATAATTTACCTGTGCCATATTGTATGGTGACTATGCAGATTGAATCTGTATACTTAAAGTTGTTTTCCACCAGGCTAGTAAATCGATTTCACAGTGCACAACTCCTCTGTATGTATCGCGCTGAACCATTGTCCAGCATAGACATATTCCTCACATCCGAATCCTCACTCTGTCGTCCACAGCACGTACAACAAAATAATCGCTTGAACTGACACCAGAAAATTGCGTTAAATATACAGTATATCACAACATTCACAGCCGAATTTATCAATAGTAAAAGGTCAGTAATTTCACGTATTCCTTTCGCGAGAAAGTTTCCTTCCAAATAGCCCAGACCGAAAAATGTGGACATAATTGTATCCGGTGTGATGCAAAGCAGAAACACAAGTATAACCACAACCAAATTGAAGTAATTTTATGTTTCTTTGGAAAATTCGGCAACGGCGTAACCCGTTCAAAATACAAGTGTTAAGGATTATAAGAATCACCAAAGGTATGATTGAGCTCATACAATTCTGAAACCATGTATATATATCAGTAAATATTATATTTTTCCACAATTCTGTTACAACAACCTCATACTGATATGTTCCTGTTACGTTATTCTGACGATGCTCTGAATCTCATTGCATACGGCACCGCTAACACGGCCATAATTATAAAAACGATTGCTGACACGATTCTGGCTCTGTGTATATTGGAGAAGAATTTAACCTTTGTTGGATGACAAATATACACATATCGTTCCACTGCAACCGATACGGTTAACCAAGCTGATATGCACAAAGAGGCGTTGAAAACGTAATGAGCGTACGGGTATAAAAACCCGTAGGCTTTATTTGCGGTTGGCGTATCTATATGGAACAACAAAATAACCATGAAATATACAAAGTCACACAGTAACTTGATCAAATCCGAGATTGCCAAGGCAAACAGGTACGTGTTTGTTGAAGAACGCATTTGACGCTGCAGCATCACGATGATAGACGGATTCCGTTAATTCCACACACGCAGATGATCGGATAGAACACGAGTCCAGGGATAAACCGCGCTCGTAGGTAGAATGTCTCGTACTGATGGTACGATTTGGAAGTCTCATATCCAGGCAGGTTCACGCCGTGTAGATCGGACATGTTCCCAACACCAGTCGCAAAATATTCCATAGACGCGTCAGTCAGGTGCGACATCTGTCATGAATAAACTACTTAAAGCAATTAAAAAAAATTCAAAGATATAAACGCTACAATCAACACTTGATTGCAACATCATTTTTATAATATAAAAAATAAAAGATATGTTTATATTGCGTTCTAAAAATGAGATGATACCTTTTATTCCTCGTGAATGAATACAGATCAATTTCTTATAACACTATTACATCGTGGGCATCCGTTACATACACACTGCCACATGTATTCTTTACAGCAACTTGATCGACTATATATACCCAAAGGAATCGTAGCATAAATGTTATGGATTGGCCAAAGGTGTGCATATAAGTTGTTAACTACAGTTAAACTTAAGAGGGTCTTCACCTGTGAATCTTACTCTGAAGAGGATATAGACACCTCGTAGTTTACGGAGTCGGAACACGAGGTCAAAGATATATATAATGAACATGCAGATCATCCAAGGGTTTCGTACATTTCAACTTAAATAATATAAACGCACTATTATCTAGATTAGGTTTAGGTATCTATCATAAATGTTAGGTTATCAGTGACGTTTAGATCGTGTAAGAAAACCGTGGATTTTTTTTTAACTTTATGAAACACAGATGACAGACTTTCTAATTATTTTCAACTATGTAAGGTATTAAATCATGGAAATTGTTCAAAATCGTGACAAAAAAAATATATAACTGTTTAAATTTCATTATATGATCATTGAACACTATTCCGAACATAAAACATTAATGCGCTTCAGCAAAAATCATATTAATGTTGTTTTATGTTTGTGTTTTCGTTTTTATTGGTCACGAATCTTACTTTATCACATAACGTGTGGTTATAAAGGATCGGTTTAATTAGTTATACATTGGGGCTTGTTTGCTTATTTATTTAGTGGAAGGTAATTTGCGTCTAACATAGAGTATGAATAAATATGCGTTAATTCTTAAATCGAACAAGTTATTAATATTTAATTATTTTCTCCTTTAATATTCGATGTACATGTATCTATGTTTATGTATTGAGAATGACAACCACTTTAAATGGTCATATATACAGTTTGCAATTAAATAAAGTATTTGTGTTGTTTGTTAACAAGATCGATTAATAAATGCAACAGCATAACAGAGAAAACCAACAACCACAACACACGAATGCATACATACAGGGCATTGAACGGTGAATGAAAACATTAAGGTTTATAACTGGGTTATGGATGCGAGTTTCTAAAATGTGGTTTACATTTAGCACAACACTTATATAAAATGTACACTGAACAGCCTTATATTCAATTGAACATGACGTTTGCACTGTCCATTCTATTATGTGAAAAGTTTAATACGCAATACTATTTTTCTATCATAGAATGTTGTGAACTCACGGATGGTTAAGAGTGTAGATACGTTACAATTACATCAAGAGACCGCTCGATACTTGTACAATCACTGTTATTAACGATTGTGTTATAGCGCATTTAAGCAAGTGCATTTTACTGTACCAGTCACGGAATTGTCTGAACTATTTTCAAACCATTAGGCCCCTCCCATATTTATCGCTGAATAACCAACACAAGTTGTCCTTCTATTTGTATAGAGATCAAGCCGCGTAGTGTGTTCGAATTTAAGATGAATATGAACTAAATTACTTCGGACAATACTGTGCGTATATGTGCGGATCAAAATGAAACATATTAAATTGAATTAAGAATATTAACATTACACACACACACTTTTAAACGACATATACGCCACAGTAAACTATGCAAATTGCTAATAGTAAATAGGTAACCTGATATATAACAATTTAGTACTATATCTGGTTACCTAGTTACTATTAGCAATTCAAATATAAACCTACTGATGACGCAAAATAAAAGTCTTGAATATGAAAACAGTAACATGGAAATTCAAGCGGACGCATCTATTTGACCAGTATGTACAATATTATACTCACATGAAACATATATCTTTATATCTTATAATAATAAAAATCAATAAAACTCCAGTTGTTTTTATTAAGTTCAAATTTCACATTAACTTATCTTCGAAATTCAAATTTGAAACTCATGTCCAATGGATTTATTTCCTTTCATATAACTTTCACCGTGATTCTCAACAATAAATACTCGCCACGATATAAAAAAATCACTACGTTCGGCGTTCTAATAACGTCTCTCCAATACGGATATTTCGATCAGTGTGAACGCGCTTTCACGTCTGTAGTTAGTTTCCAATATAGTTCCATTATACTATAGCATCTCTATATTGCGAAAAGCTACAGCTGCGTTAACAGTTTCAATTATTAGAAATACCGTCTAAAGTTATAAGGGGGAAATGTTTTATATGTTTTTAAACAATACCTGGAGATATTTGGATAGATATATAACAAAGAAGCTATTGTTTAACTACTCAATGAACATATGCAAATATATTGTCCCGATCCTGGTGCAAGATCGTTAAGTAAAATTTGGGTTTGTGTCATTTGAAAACAAAATTATCAGATATTGCTAAACTCGAAAGCAAATTCGATTTATCGTTGAGTTTCGGCTAAATTTACGACACAGGGAAGATAATGTACAGACAAGTGAAGTAAATAGAGGATATTTGTTGGATTTGGTGAAATATCGATTTTAATTCACGAATCTTCAAGCAATTAATATTTTCACGATTGGCGCATATGTTTTATATGATCGCGAGTGAATTAAAATCGATATTCCACTACATCCAACACATTTCCTTATTTAGTTGATGCTAACAAATGATTAGTGTTGTATGTTTGCTGACTTAATGACGACGTTATGTCATGAAAACGACGTAATTTCACAGTATAATAGTGATAATTTATCAATAACTTTCACTGTTTGAAAAAGGTAAATTATCAGTTTTATTTCACTGATATTTCTCTTTAAACCACTGGAAAGCATTAAATAAAAACAAGTCAAACACTTTAGCAATACACAAATAAGATTGGAACAGCAATTATATGTTTATCAGTTCACGATCAGTTTTATCAAGATAGTTGCAATTAGAATATATATATCAATTGTATGTGCACATTTCTATAAAATTCGTATTTATTACAAAGATTATTTTGAATTAAAGTAGCCTCATATTATATATCGTTTTATTATATATCGACTTACAACGGTTATACGCATGTTTCAGTATATATTGTGTACTCTTGATTCCAATATGTTGTTTGTACTGAGACAATTCACTGTTGACTCAACAAGTTATGATTGCAGACTTATATCTGTCAATAATATAGATCATAGCACATGCAGATAACAATATTGAAACTCAGGAGCATGTTTGTATGTTTGACAATACAATGAGTATAACACCTTATATAGAGGAAATGATTTCCTCGACTCGAACTAAACATTTTGGGATTTTTTTATTTCTTCAGCGTAAATATATAGAGAATATATGGTTGGTGACTTTTGATATCATGTGATATCAGACGAGGCTGATATGGCGTAGGAAAAGGCGAGGNAATTCGAATTATAATCTTTCTCTTATCCTGTGTTCATACGCGTATGCTTATGCATCCCAAATACTTATTTCTTTATTTTTAAATGTCTCAGTCATGGGTGGCATCATAAACAATAAGTTTGTTTCTTCCTCACACACTAAAGTTGTATGTGATGTTATTATCCACTATTATCTAGGACTGAACATGTTTAATTCAATAACTGTTAAAATCTTTTAAATTAGGTTTGATATCCAGGATTTGATATCGCATGCATCTATTACAGCACACTTCATACATTTAAATAAATCAGCTTTCAATTTAAAAAGACATTTATTTGTTTAAAAAAGGACAAAATTTAAATGGGTATGTATGGAGGAAATTCTTCCAAATAAAATTCTGACCTGATGTGTATTGTATATATATACATACTGTGATACAGTTGGGAGTCGTTATTAAAGCAATATTACAATTCCAGGAAACAATCCAAACGTTCACTTAGTTAATCAGTATCATATGTTAATATGAATCTAGCAAAATGTCTAGATCTGTAGGCGATGAATGGCTTTCACAGAAAGACAAATACAAGATTTTTTTAATGCTAAGGGAAAAGCCATTAAGCCTGATTCGGGAAATGGTTCCCCATATTTTTCTCATTAGCTTGTCTTAGGACATTTTGATTTAACTTTAAAGTAATTTTAATTACAGTGTTGATGCATTTTAAGACACTTGTGTCATAATAAATCATCACACAGTATTAAAGATAAATAGAAATAATAGTACAAAAAGCTTATTGTACAGTTACAAGTCATATCTACTTATTACCACTCGATATTGAAGTTGCAATTATAACATCCCAAACGTGTCTTACCGGTTTGTTATAATTGCATTGGTTTGTCCTCAGTCGTTTTACCCAAGGATGATAAATATCTTGTTTGCATTGATAAAATGAAACAGACAGTACATTATCCGCCATTGTGTTGTCCAGGCTACATTTCCAGATCAAGCACGCTAATATTTCGACTGAGAGCGAGAGGACAACAATGTATACAATTTACGTAATACTTTTCAGAACACTCTTCCATCATAGATCTTAGACAGATTTCCATTTTATGAACCATAATTTTATTATCTGTACATTTTTTTAAAGGGAGTATGCACGATTTTGTCAAATATTAATGAATTTATATAAAATGTGTTAACAACTTATTATACATATATTTCAACGTAAATTAAAATAAAAGTTAAGAAAAACATGTGTCGAAAAATTCGAAATAAGACAGATATTTAATTCTGAAATCGAAAAAGGCTGTACAGCTGAATTCGCCAGCATATATATCATGCATGTAAAATGTGAATCTAAATTTAGTTTTAGTGCAGATTCGTTCATACGACACAATTTTGTATCCTAGCAAATAGCTTTAACCAGCGCTAACTTGTCTTTGCTGCATTTTATGAAATTCGTCTTCAATGTAAAATTGTTCTTGCCTATTTTGTGTTATTGTAAAATATTTTTAACAATATATTACAATTTAACACATATGAAAACTGTACAATCTCACTTTAACTAAAATACACCAGCGTTTGCATTGTGTGACTGTTGTTGTTAAGCTGTCTTAGCATCAACTGCATATTATGGATTAATGTATTCCTTATTTCTGCAGAGATAAAAGCGTATCAAACCGAGACAGTCATGGTCGTTATGTATATGGGAAGGGCCATTAGATCCAGCAAATAAGGTTTGACATCAAATATTCATTGTAAGCAACATAATGCTGCAATGTGGATATCTTAACCCAATTACTACAAATCAATTATACTCTATATCTGGCACAGAACGTTTTACTAACTACTGAAAGTAACAGATTAAGACGTTTTAAAAAAACAACACTTTGTTTGCTTTGGAAATATTACCGTGAAATGTGTTCTCATTTTAATCCACATGTTCTCTCGCTCAAGCACTCGTTAAAATATTCAGTTTTCTTAGTTAACTGAGATTTTATTTAACGGTATTACCTCGAAGGCAAACACACATCCCAATGTTTGAACTCTTTCTTTATTATCGTATTAATTCTAATCACCCCTGTTCCAGTGAATGAAATAGTGAATCATTCTAAATTAAACGTGTATTATTACATATACATGTGTACACGCATCTATGGGACTAATAAACCTAAGACATTCAATAAATAGTGTTTTCAATTTTTAAGTATTTCTGTGCACGTTCATTTCTCGTTAAATTTATGGAGGCATTGAAAGAAGAATACGGTATATAATATTAAATTTAATATATGTTTTTAAATCTTTCTGCAATGAAAATATTGACAAAGAAGTCTCGTAATACGTCTTTTATTTAAGTCATATAACATGCCTATATTTGCGAAGCATGAATATACTATTTGCAATACTTACGGAAAAAAAATGTTATTATAAGCCCGCTACGACGTAAAGGGGGTATACCGCAAATACGTCTGTCCGTCTGTTTGTTTAAACGTAAATCTGCCCAATTATATGTATATCTAATTATCTAAGGTTTTTGTAGTTAGCTGTTTTCTTACTATATTCCTACAATAAATAAATTTGAACTTGGAATTGTCTGTTTGAAAAGTATATACTTTAATAATTAAAATACATTTTTCTCTGAAACCACATCGTATAATTTGACATAAAACATTGTAAAGTGGTAATTGAGAACGTGTTTTAAAACCATGCCCCAGAGATCATAACTGACCGCGTCCAATTGGTTACATGTTTTATCAACTTGCTAAATATTACGACAATCAGCGTAGATGGTATTCTTCGCTGCTGCTGTAACAAGCTCTATATGTAAATATAATACAAATGGGTCAGAATGGTCACGGTACCGGTCAGATATGTTCTTTTGATCTTCATATTGGGGGTTTTATCAAAATATACATTTTAACGCCGATCGTCTTTAGAAAACCATTTTCCCCGTCCTTATTTATTGCTGAATAACAAAAACGTGTTGTCCTTGTTTGTGTTTAGAAAGCAAGCCGCGTATCATGTTATAATTTAAAATTAATATGAAAAAAGTTACTTCGGGCAAGACTGTGTGTATATGTGCGGATCATAATGAAACATATTAATTAAATTGAGGATATTAACATTACATATACGCATTTAAACGACACATACACCACAGAAAACTATGCGAATTGCTAAAAGTAAATAGGTAACCCGATATATAACCCGTAAGCAGTATATCTGGTTACATACATGGCTACCTTTTCACATTTATTCGAAGATAAGCCTACCGTTGACGCAAAATACAAGTCTTGAACATGATAAAAGCAAAATGGAAATTAAAGCAGACGCATCTATTTCACCTGTATGTAAATATTATACTCTCATGAAACATATATCCGCATATCTTAGTATAATAATAAAAATAAAAATCCAGTTATTTTGATTAACTTCAAATGTAACATTAACGTTTCTTCGAAAATAAAATTTGAAACTCATGTCCAATGGATTTATTTCCTTTAATATAACTTTCGCCGTGATTCACAACAATGAATACTCGCCACGATATAATACAAATCTCTACGTTCGGCGTTATGATAACATCTCTCGTATACGGATATTTTAATCAGTGTGAACGCGCTTTCAGGCCTGTAATTAGTTTCCAATATAGTTCCACTATACCATAGAAGCTCTATATTGCAAAAAGCGAGAGTCGCGTTAAAAGTTTCAGTTATTGGAAATACCGTTTTAATTTATTAGGGGTAAAATGTTTGAAATTTATATACATGATACCTGGAGATGTTTTGATATATACAGACCACACAAACACAGAAACTATTGTTTTACTACTCAATAAACACATGCACAAATATTGTCCCGATCCAAGTGCAAGATCATTAACTTCAAGTGGGTTTGTATCATTTGCAAACAAAATTATCAGATATTGCTAAAATCGGAATCAAGTTCGATTTATTGTTGAGTTTCGGCTTAATTATCGACACATTGACAAAAATATATATGATAGTGAAGTTAAAGCAACATTTATACTCACAAATAAACGGAAATTTCGTAAAGTATTTCGTAAAATAAAGTTACCCAATAAAAACTCAATGTTCCTTATAGCAAAAGCCAAAATTTCAAAACAAGATGTTTTCTGTTAACATGGATATTTGTAGATACAAAATGCTTGTTTTTAATTTTTTGTGTCACAATTAATTCAATTTTAATTTCCCGCACTGATATCTATTCATACGACATACGAATACTAAAATGGTACCATGTTAGTGTCCGTGTGTCGTATGAATAGATATCGTCGCGGCAAATTAAAATGTATTTTTATGACACAAAATAAATGATAACGAACATTTTGTTTTTACAATCATCAATGTTACTAAATCACATATGGCGCTGAGATTTTGGCTTTTTCTAAAAGGAAAATTGTTTTTTTTTAATTGGTAACTTTATTTTACGAAATACTTTACGAAATGTTTTGATTATTAATGTTACTTTAATAGAGGATATTTGTTGCATTTGATGGAATATCGATTTTCATTAACGAGTCATCATTGACAATTATATTTTCAAGATTGGCGTATTTTTGCTATGATCACGAGTGATTTAAAATAGATATTCCACCAAATCCAACAGTTTTCCTAATTTAATTGATGCTTACAAATGATTATTGTTGTATTTTTGCTGAAATAATGACGTCGTAACGTCATTTAAACGACGTCATTTCACAGTATACCAGTGATTATATATCAACTGACAACGGTTATACACATGTTTCAGTATATATTGTGTACTCTTGGTTCGAATATTTTGTTTGTACCAAGAAAACTCATGGGCATCGCATCAGAGAAACTACGAGAATAATCCGACAAAACCATTAATTATAATAAGTCAAATTTACCAAAGACTACCACTATTTCACGGTATTTGAGAAATCCCACCGGACTCAATAGCGCTTAAGCGTTAACATCTTCTCAGTTACGCAAACATTTGCAATTAAAATTGGATCGTGCCATTGTCATATGCCGAGACAATAACACCTATGGCGAATGCAACGCAATGTTTGTTCACAAAAAGGAAATCATCTCATACAAGCAGAGCTAAATGAGCTTTAAATTAAAAAGGACATCGATTTTTAAAATTAGGATCAAACTACAATCAGTATGTATGGAGGAAATTCTTCCAAATACAATCATGACCTGATAAGTATTATATATATATAGTTGGGAGTCGTGTGTACAAAAGCAATATTTCAATTTCAGGAATACACTCCATAAGACCACTTAGTAAATCAGTATCAAATGTTCCTATGCATCCAGCAAACTATCTAGTTCTTTAGGCGACGAATGGTTTTCACATACAGACAAAGACAAGATTTGTTTAATGCAAAGTGATGAAATATTAAACATGATTGGGGAAATTATTCCCCATATTTTTTTCAGTCGCTTGACTAAGGAATATTTAGCTTTTTACTTTTTCAGTAATTTGAAGTACAGTGTTGATGCATTTCAAGATAATTTTATCATAATTAATCATCACACAGTAGTTAAGATAAATAGTAATCATAGCAAAACATACTTATAACATGTACAAATCAGACCTACTAATAAACAATTAATATTGAAGTTGAAATTATAATTGCATTGTGTTTTCCTCAGTCGTACCGCGCAATGGTATATCAGACACTACCCTGTGATAAAACGAAACAGACATTACATTATCCGTCATTGCGTTGTCCAGACTACATTTCGAGATCAATTACGTTAATATGTCGAAAAAAAAAGAGACAAGATTGTATACATGTACGTTAGCCTGTTCATAACACTCTTCCTCCATACATCTTAGACAGTTTTGCATTGTATGAACCATGCATCTATTTGTTAATTTTTAAAGCGATACCACATCTGCGTTTTCATTTTTGACTGTTGCTCTTAACTTTGTCCCCGCATCTATTACATAGTTTGGGTAAATGTATCCCTAATGTCTGCTGGGTTAAACACGTCTTAAACCAAGACAGTCACGGTCGTTAGGCATAATGGTAGGGCAATTAGACCCAACACATTAGGTTTGAAATCAAATATTCATTGTATCCAACATAGCGCTGCAATGTTGATTTCTTAACCCTTTGCATGCTGGGAAATTTGTCGTCTGCTAAAATGTCGTCTGCTGAATGTCTAAAATTAGCATTTTCTTCAATTTGTTTTCAAAGAATACTATCAGAATAGCAAACAGTTTGGATCCTGATGAGACGCCACGTTCTGTGGCGTCTCATCTGGATCCAAACTGTTTGCGAAGGTCTTCAAACTTCGGTTCCAGCACTGAAAGAGTAAACCCAATTACTACACGTCAATTATGAACTATTTAGGCAAAGAAGGTCTTACAAATTACTTTCAGGAACATAATAGGACGCATTAAATACAATTAAACACAACGCGTTGTTTGCTTTGCAAGTATATCCATGAAATGTGTTATTATATAAAATACACTTTTTTTCTCGCTCAAGCACTCGTTAAAATATTTATTTTCTTAGTTAACTTAGACATTAGTAAACGGTATTACCACAAAGGCAAACACATATCCTCTCTAAAATAACCTTGGTTAAAACAAAATGTTACTAATGTTTGAAATAATGCATTGTTATCGTATTACTTCTAACCGCCCAGGATTAAGAATCATTCTAGTTTTCACGTGTAGTATTACCTATACATGAGTACACGCATCAATCTGAGCAATTCAATCAATAGCGTTGTCAAGTTTAAAGCCTTTCCGTGCATGTTCATTTGTCTTCGTTACTCCTGTGACAAACTCTAATTGTAAATATTATATAATTGGGTCCGAAGAATAACGGTACCGGTCAGCGTGGTCCTTTTAATCTTTATTTCGGGCGTATTATCGAAAGGTAAATTTCAACGCCGATCGATTTTTTTAAAGTCATTTTTATATAATTTAGTCCGAAAAATCTCGTTATCTGGGTATTTTATTCATATATTAGAGCGTATTAATCATAACGCCGATTGTCTATTTAAAAAGTCATTCATGTTTCAATATGTATTATACTAGAATGTGACAATGGTAATATCTAGAATACATTGTTAATACATAAGGTTACCAATAGTGCAGTGACCTAATGCGAATGATACATTCGCAGTTCAGGATCGTGTGTTGCTCTTTATTATAATTCATTGTATTATCGGTCGTTCATTTGGTGACCATTGAAAAGATAATAGGTAATGCCAAAGCAATGTCCTCGTGATGTTAATATAAAATGTTTAGTTACGATGACAGTTTGATCGAGACTCCAGGGAGTCGTTTGTCACGCTTTGCGATAGTGATCTTACTTAAAGGGACTTCCTGTAGATGAATTATTAACAACGCTTAGAAAGAAAAAAAAATAAAATTATCGTTTCATTCACGGCTTACCATCATCGGAATCTGTATAATTACAAAGAAATTGTAATCCTTTTTGACAATAATTTGGAAAATACGAGTATTAATAGCGTTCAAAATACACCATTCATATAAGAATCCCTAGTGGTCTAATGGTAGCACCTTAGTTTTTGCTTCTTATGGTTTCAGTGATGACGCACTGTTTTGAAATATTTTATTTGTTTTCTCTTGACATGAATTTAGATTAATCCAAACCAGATAGGTTTGTTGGTAAAACTAATTAAATACATGTTAAAAAAATGCGAAAATCGGTGAGCAAGTCCATGTAATGTAAGCATGAAGTTACAAACATTGTGTATAATAAGTGCGTTTCCTTTTATGAAATGCTACACTACTTGCTATGCGAACATGATCTGTAATATAGAGTTTATCGACGTGGACCATATTAACAGCAATCATTTTAATAAGCATTTATTTTTTCAGTACGTTAAATATTCTTTAACACTTTTATTTAAAAAAAAAACTGTGAAAATGCAAACACTGCCAAAAATCCCCTATATTATTTTGCAGATAATTATATCGTAAAATGGGCTCTATGTATGAAGGACATTATCTATTAAATATCTTTGCTTATCTTGTAGCTTCTATACTTTATTAAAGCAACTAAATGCCGCATGTCCTTCTTTCTATCTTGAAACAGTTAGATTGTGCTATCCCAAAGTTCGTTTCTTTTTTTATAAACTTATCTGTTGTACATTCAGTCTTCTCATATTTTATTTTAAATGCGAATATCGTTTCCCGATGCCGTATTTTTATTATGTTGTTTGGCAGCTCTATATAACTCCTTTTTCTAATGATATCTCATTCCCACTTTCCTCTTCGCCTGATACGTATAAAGGGTCAACAGTTCGTATTGCCTTAACACTGGCATGTGTGATAACAAAAGTATGCAATGTTAAATACAAAACAACACTTTCAAAAGTTACAACTGGTAATTTGACAGATGTTCTGATTAAGTAAGTATTGATATGCAAGTTAGCAGCTTGCAGTATATATTGGAGTTATGTTTTAAGTTTTGATAACACACTTTTAAGTAGTTCCAATATATGTTGAACGGATCGATTCATATCATGCACTTACACACCGAATATATAGTCATTGAACACACTCTAGAATTCCCTAAGCTTACTGAGCAGAACATTATAAAATGTTTCTTGTTAACGCTTTTTTTGGAAATCAATAATTTGCGACAGCATAACTAACGTGTTTGTTTATATAGACAGTCATTTGCAAACAATATTTCTGTGGAGAGTATTTAAAGAACTCCCACTATCTTGGCCATATTAATTCTACAATACATCGTGCATATTATACAAGCCAATCACGCCGTTACTTCAAATCTCATTCAATACCGTTTTCATAATATCAAAGGAACAAGTCAACATTCAAAACATAACATAACAAACTCCCACTCAAAATTCAAATTATATGCACACTGTAATTTAATGTTACTAATTGATTTAAAATGAAGTCGGATTGTGTAATGCGAATGAACGCGTTTTTAATTATTTGCGCCTGTAATCATCTGATTGACAATTAAAATAACTCCCTGAAAGAATACAAAATATATAATTGATTTCTATACTGAACGAAAAAAGTCTGAAGTTATTTTTGAGAACGCATAACGTGGTTGGACTCGTGCATCATTTAGATATGTAATTATTATTTCACAAAGAGAATTAAGGAGGACGACGACCTTTATTTTCACGAGTCGTTTATTTTGTCCGGAAAAAGAGCATATTTTTCACAGGATGATAGTTGTTTGTTCAAATCTTTGTTTATCTGTTTAAAAAAAACAACGATCTTACGCTGTGGTACGGAAATTCCTCTGGTTCTGGAAGTTATATCAATCTATTCTAACTGTTGGAGTTGTTGTTAAAAAAAAATACAAATACGAAGCGCATTTCTTTAAGTTCATGTTGACTTGGTATACAACCGAACGAACAAGCGATATGTATGTTATAAGATGTTATGTATTATTCTTAACTAAGACTCGACTTAATTAGAGAATAAACAAGCTGAGAAGAAAAAATAGAATAACCTTTCCTGCTTTACGGAATGCCCATTACATTATATGTGCAAGCACGATTATAGACGCCTAGAAGTTCATTTGATATTCTATACCGGCACATGCCAAAATGGCGTACTGTCATTGATATTGGAAATCGCAATACAGAAAGCATATATAGTATCAACACATTTAATGCCCTACTCCGATACTATTATCATCAAAATGTCACATAATTCGATATCACTATTAGCATTTAACAAGGCAAAGTCCTCTTCTACAAGTATATTTATCTATCAACAATGCTATATACAACGTATTATATGCAATCACCACATTAATATGTTTGCACTTAAAGGATTCCATCTCATACAAGCATAGGTTCGGATGACATATCCCCCGAAATAGGCATCATTCTTCATTGCATCCCATCCTGTAACTTACACATTGCAGCTTCACTGTTGAGATGTTTATTCTATTCATAATACCCTTGTTTAGTAGTTTGTTTACCAAAAACGTTCTCACTTATTGTTCATACACCTCAGTATCTATACTTTAACTGCAACTGCATAAACTGTAAAACTGTGTATCACATATTATTATCAATACAAACAATACAAAACAGCCCAGGTACACTGAACTATACTCTTTGACCTGCAAATGGGTCACTGAATAGCGATTCGCTCCATAAAGCCGATGAACTAATCCTGTCAACAGAGCACTCATCTTGATTGATTTGCCATATGCCTCATAGTTTTGTGTACACGATCATACATGTATGTATAAAGCTTAGGGGCATCTCGTAGAATGAACGTGGTCCAAAACTTGGCACACCAGTTGTGTTAAATACGTGTCAGTGTATTGACATACATTTTATGTAACTACTTGATTTGTTTAAAATCGCGTCGAATTGTTTAATGTCAATGCACGTGTTATTGAATTATTTGCATCAGTAACAATATGATTTAACATTTAAGTTATCGAATGAATACACATATTGTATATACGGATCTAAAACAGTCTGAAGTTATTGTAAGAACACAAAACGTGGTAAAATCATCCATCATTTAGATATCACAATGATTTACAAACATAATTAAGAAGGACGATGACTGTCCGAAAACATAGCATATTTTTAAGGATAAAAGTTGTCTGTTCAAATCGTGTATTATCTGTTAAAAAAAATCGATCGTTCGCTGTGGTGTTGAAATTCCTCCGTTCATTGACGTTCTATCAATCTAAACTAAATGTCGGAGTTGTGGTAACAAACAATGAATACAAATACGTATCGCAATTCTTAAGTTGATTTTCGTGGTATACAACCGAACGAACAAGCGATATGTATCTGATAAGATTGTATTTAATCGTGTAAACTAAGAATCGACTTAAGTAGAGGGCTAAACAAGCTGATATTTATATGAAATAAACATTCCTTGTATACGGAATGCCCGAACATATTTTATTTTCGAGCATGATTATTGACGCCTTGGAGTTTATTTTGTATTATATAAAGACACTTGCCGAATTGTACTGTCACTGCTATTGAAATTCACAAGGCAGAGACGCTATAGAGTATCAAAAAGTACTACGCCTTACCTCCTGTTGTATATGTTGGTTAACATAAACAGAGAACACGCAGTGCGTTTGGTGGCTATTTTACCACTACATCGTATGACCATTGGCAAACATGCAGAAGTACACAAAAGGCTTGGCTATGATAGAACATTAACCAATCAGATGCATGATACATACATAACAATTCTCCCCTTTTAAAAGTCATTGATTCCTGAAATAAAATAATACAAGAAGATACATATAATATAGTATTCAATAATTGGAAGGAACCAGCGACATATCAAATTGAGTTTTAGCATGCCAACAACATCATCAGAACATATTTTTTTTCAGACATATAATGTTTTCAATTTGCAGCTATTCCAGCTTTTCTCCTTCGGTCACTCAGTGTCAGTTATAACTAATGTTACTCTAGCCAATCTGGTGTACGACGATTACGCAGCGGGTTGCGTCTAACAGGTGTTTCTGATTGCACGCCTGTCTCTTCAGTATCTGAACGCGGAACTAATTGTGGCAATCGGTCATTAGTCGTGTGTTCATTGTTTACGCAACGCGGTTTGTAAGTAACCGGGGGAACACATGCGAGAAGTGTCTGACTGCTGAGTCTATGGGTCTAAATTGATCGACATTTCGTTTCAATATCACGCCCTTACCAACATCAACTTTATATAAAAGCGGCCCGTCGCGCGATATAATGCACCCACTGATCCATTTATCTCTTTCTGTTGGACGGTAGTCTCGTGCGAGAACAGTTTGACCTAATTCAAAATCGCGATGGTTACGACCATCAGCCAAAAATTGTTTCATCTGCGAATCGTTAACAACCGTTTGCTGTCTCGTTTCATCAAATCCAATTTTGTGCGCAACGTGCGCCCTAGAAATAATTTGGCGGTGTTTCGCCTGTTGTAGCGTGGGGCGTATTTCGGTATTGAAGCAAAAATGCATTTAGTCTCAAATTCAAATCATCGGATTCTGTTCGCATAGCATGCAATGATGACTTGAATGTTTGATTGAATCTTTTCACTAGACCGTTCGTAGCAGGGTGGGCTACTGCCGTGCAAATGTGTACAATACCATTACTTTTCACGGATTTGTGAAACCGTCTGAAATGAACTGACTTGCATTTTCGGTAACAAGCTGCTTAGGTAATCCGTACCTGGCAAAAATTGATCGAAGAGCTTGTATTGTTTTTTCTGTAGTTGTGGATTTAATTACAACGATCTCGGGCAATTTGTAGTGGGCATCTACTAGAACAAGAAACATGTGACCCAAAAATGGACCTGCGTAATCAACGTGTACGCGCTCAAAGCTCTGTCTGGGCCATTCCCAACGGTGTAATTGTACCTTTGCTGGCGATTTCTGTTGCATTTGACAGCCATAACATCGCCTTGTTAAATGCTCTAAATCGCTGTCGATGCCAGGCCACCAGACATAACTTCTCGTTAATGATTTCATTTGGACCATATCTGGTGGGTGGCTGACATGATAACACGCGCTCTCGCAGTTTGACAGGAATAATGACTCTGATGCCCCACATTAAGCATCCGCGATGAATTGTTAATTCGTAACGTCGCGAGTAAGAGGCTTTAATCAACGGGTCATCAGTCATTTCGTTCCAGCCGTTTTGTACGTAATCGAACAGCTGCTCTAATTGCGACGTGTAAAATACGTCTTCTATTTCGAGATTTGTTTGACATTTTATTGGCGCGGGTTATCTCGTTAACACATCGACATTGGTATGATGTTTAGTGTTCTTGTACTGAATGTCGTAATCGAACCCTGAAAGAAACATTGCGTACCTTTGTACGCGCGTGGCTGTGGTCGCGGGAATACATTTAATGGGGCTTAATATTGACGTAAGCGCTTGACAGTCCGTTACCAACGTAAACTTTTTTACATAAAGATACGGGTTGAACTTTTGAACAGCCCAGTAAATCGCTAAAGCTTCTTTATCGATGTGCGCGTATTAACGTTCCGCTTTCGTTAGCGATATTGACGCAAATGCAATAGGCCTTTCAGAGCCACCCTGCATTACATGAGACAGTATACCGGATATACCATACGGAGACGCGTCGGTCGCAAGACGTACCGGAAGTTCTGGCCTGTCATGAGTAAGAACTGGTTGTGAAGTCAGAAATTTCTTTGAATTTTCGAACGCGGTTTCACATTCGCTTGACCATATGAATTTCCGTCAAAGGTTTAATGGTTGTCGCTAGATTTGGCACAAATATGTGATAATAATTAAGCACCACTAACTATGCTCTCAATTATTTTATGTCTCGTGGAGTCGGTGTGTTTACCACTGACTCAACCTTATCCTTACATTTCCAGAGTCCTTCAGCGTCAATCTCATGACCACAGTATGTAATCCGTTTTTCAAAGAAAACACATTTGTCTTTGTTAACTTTGATCCCGAAGATCTCTAACCTGCTCAAAACTTTCTCGAGATTGTCAAGGTGTGTACAGTCATTGTCACCTGTGACCACCATATCGTCCAGAATGCACTGTACTCCGGGAATCAATTGTAGAACTTGGTTGATTGTTCGTTGCCATTTGCTGGGGCAGACGTGACGCCATACAACATCCGGTTGTACCGATACAGACCACGGCGTGTGTTAATTGTCAATAATTCCTTGCTCTCTTCTACGCATTCAAGATGCAGAAATGCTTGTCGTAGATCGAGTTTGCTGTATTTTTGTCCGGAAGACAAATGGACAAGAACGTCTTCCAAGCGTGGAAGAGGATATGTGTCAGCGTTGATTTCTTGATTGACAGTTGCCTTTAAGTCTCCACAAATCTGAACATCAACGTTGGGTTTCACAAAAGATACAATAGTTGTTGTTCACGTTCGTCAAGATTCCCTGGCGCTTAAGGTTATCCAATTCTTTTTCAATTTTTGGTTTGAGCTAGTATGGCACTATTCTAGTTTTCATAAATCTAGGTCTAGCATTTTCTTTTAACATTAACCTAGCCTTGATGTCTTTCATCTTTCCGATGCCATCACTGAAGATAACGGCGTCTTTCTTGACCATGGATTGTAGAGGCAAATTCGTCGACAAATGGTTGACGGATACGAGTTGGTCCCAGTCTAATCGTATTTCTTTTAACCAATCTCTACCAAGGAGACACGGACCGTCACCTTCCCAAACACACAACTGCAGATGTTTGTATTGTCCATTGTATGAGACTGACACCATTACAGTCCCTTCCTGCTCGAGAACTTCTCCGGAATACGTCTCGAGGATTGCCTGCGGTCGTCGCATCTAAACTTGACCGAACAACTTCCGGAATTCAGTGTTTGACATCAGCGTGACGGCAGATCCGGTGTCTACTTCCATTGTCACGCTTACGATGTTTATTTTCCGGTTTTACAGTGATTCTCCCTTTGTCACCAACATTTTTCACAAAATTTATTTGATGCACGCCTTCTACGTCGCTGCTTTCCTCCTCATCATTTTCCAATGCGTTGACATTCTTCGTAAAAGGGCATACACGCTTTATGTGTCCTTTGGCATTACATCTATGACAGTATGCATTTTTATACCTGCAATCCGCCGAATGGTGGTTCGTTCTGCCTTAGTGTACACACGTTGACCTGGAACGTGATTTGTGCGTGTATTTCTTGTTCTTCGGCGGTCTGGTTGCAGTCTTCTTAACGCGGTTGACATTGCTTCCGGCGTCTGCTGTTTACAACTCAGCGGCGTCCCGTGTTGCGGTTTCCATCGCTATGGAGATTTCAATTGCCCTGCTGAGTGTCAATTCTTCTAATGAAATCAGCTTTATGTGGGTTGCTTCGTCTTTGTTACCGCACACGAACCTGTCCCTAAGAGCATCATTCAATGTCGTACCGAAGTCACAATATTCGGACAGCTTTCGAAGTTCGGCGACATATTATGTTTCCCTCTCGCCAATGGCTTGGTTTCGTCTATGAAAGCGATACCGTTCTTCTATAAGCAGTAGCTTCGGGGATAAGTGCTTCCTTAATAGGTCACACAGTGTGTTATATGTTTCTTCAGATGGCTTCTTCGGAGCGGTAAGGTTACGAAGTTATCCGCATGTTTTTTTCTCCAACTAGCGTCAACAAGGCTGCAACCTTCCTTTCATTAGTAATATCATTTACTAAGAAATATTTTTCGAGTCTTTATTGATAACTCTGCCATGACTCAACATTACTATCGTATGCGTTGACGTTCCCGATGAGTCTAGCCATTCTATGATAATACTAGTCTTTCACGCACATTTACTGAGAAATGGATAAAATCCTGAAATATTAATCACGCTGGTTTTAAATCAATAATCCTCGTCGCCAAATTGTTGCATAGGTGGGTTTACATAAACAGAGAACACGCAGTACGTTTGGTGGCTATTTTAATACTTCATCGTATAACCAGTGGCGACCATGCAGAAATACACAGAGGGCGTGGCTATGATACACATGATTGAACATTAACCAATCAGATGCATTAAACAAACAAAACACCTCCGATACTATTATTATCGAAATGTCACTAAATTAAATTTCCTTGATAGCATTCAAAATCGTTTTTTTAAACTATGTTTATCTAGCAAAATCCTATATATAATGCAGTATATGCATTCACCAATATGTTTGCAATTAAAGGATGAGATTTCATACAAACATGGGTACGGGGTACGGAGGACATATCCGCCTAAAAATGTTCAATCTTTTATGCAGCACAACCTCAAGATTACATAGTGCAGTTTCCCTAGTGATAAACGTCAACTTTCTATACTGTATAAAACAGTATAGTCTTAAAACAGCTAATAGTTAAACTGCATACACTGTATATTTGTGTTTTACATATTTATGCTATACCAATAAATACCCCAAAGTCCAGGAAAACTGAATTATACTTTTTGACATATGCATGGGTCACTGTATAGAGATTCTCTCCATGTAGCCGATTAGCTAAATAACAAGGCGACACAATGTGTAACCATCAAATTTTAATATAAGCCCGTTGTTGTTTATATTCATTTCTTAACTTACAACTGACCATGAACAGTTCATAAGGCGTTTTAATCTTGTTACAGCGCACTGTCTTTATTGATTCACCATCTGCCAATTATCGTTGTGTTCAGAAAACATATTTTTAAAGCTAAGGGGCATCACGTGACGTAGAAAGAACGTTAACAACATTTAGCACATCAGCTGTATTACATATGTTTCCGTGCATTGAATGAAATAGTTTCCATTCTTGCTTACATTAAACATTAGATTGACGCTAAATGATGTGAAACGGTAAAACAATTGGTAACGTGCGGCGTCTTAAACGGGTTCATTCTGTATGTTTATGCAGAATGTTTTACACATGAACGTTTGATGTAATGTATGCTTTACTTGTAACAAAAAGAAACATAAACACAGTTAACAAAGCTGACACGATAAAGTAAACGAAAACATGTACCATGAAGAAATCTGAGGCCAACGCATTGGCACAGTAAATTAAAAAATCCACTGGGGGCTTAAACCGGTTTTAAAGAGATTCAAATCCCCCACTTGGCCAACAATTATTCATTAAACATTCACGTGTACATACAAAATTAACCTTATAGCATGAAATGACACCAACACTTTATCCAGTCTTAATAACAAAAAACGTGTTAGAAACACATCATCACATTGTGCAACATTCAGACCATCGTCGCAATTAAAATACGTTTCGGCATCACTCTATACTGTTTTTTCAGCCTACACACATTCACTGGGGTGTGATTGTTTTTTTTTTAATGCATATGACATTCAATACTGGATTGTACTGTAACAATTTCGTTTTTGCGAGCATCGAATGCTTTGTTGAAGTTAAAGAACAGAAAGTTATTTCGCATGTATCCAGTTTTAAAAAGCCACAAGATCATTGTACAGTTAATTATGATTGGTCCTAACTTTGTTAATGTTTCTAAAAAGTTGTTTCAAATTTATTGTTCTGGGTAGTCAGTTCCGTTGAAAATTAAATGCATTCTGCGTTTAAGGCTGCACACTGTGTTCTCGAATTTACTACTTCTTTCCTTATCAGTTTATCTCAATTGTAGACAATTTTATTTTGTTTTCAGTTCGCTAATTCAAGACTCAACAATAGTAACCTTTTTGCTATTTTACCACTATCATTTTCAATTTTATGAAGTATGACAAGCAAAATATCGCTATTCGCTGTGGGTCAGTGGGATATGGTCTAACTAAAACAAATGGACCGCGTTCTGTGAAAAAGGGGTTTTAATGCATGTGCGTAAAGTGTCGTCCACGATAAGTATGTGCAGACCGCCCAGGCTAATCAGGAACAACACTTTCAGCTTTTATATTTTTCGTTTAAAGAAAGTCTCTTTTAAGCAAATATCCCGTTTAGTCGGAAAATGTCGTCCCATATTAACCTTTGCGGACTGCACAGCCTAATATAGGACGAAACTTAACGCACATTCATATATTTAAAAACGATCCCCACTTATTGTTTGCGAAACATTGTTAACGAAAAACCTATCCTGCAAATACACCTTCTACGATTGGATCACATATCGTGGAAATGCATCGGTCAGTGAACTTTTTTGTATAGCTTGACTCATAGGATGAGTTTGTCATATCGTTGTTGTCTATTGCTGTATATTATTTGTGTGTTTTTGAAACACATAATCGACTGCATAGCGTTTAGCCCGAATATCGATCCGGGGTGATATGATAAAATTGTTTGGGTAGGTGCTCCGAGTGGAGCATTCCTCACAAGTTTTAGCGTCCAATGGTCCAGTTGTTAAGTAAGTAAGATCATAACATATTCGTATTTGCATTTAAATTGCTATATTTCATAGTTTAGGACACAGTATTATGTTGTTTAATACTCATGTAACAATACAAGTTGTTCGCGTGACGTTTTAGAGTGCGTGTTATCTGTAACCTATATCTTACGTATTGTACAGTCAGTTGCGTGCCTAACATGAGCACAGAGAACGTTCTTTTTGCATTTACTTGAAAGTAAAATCAATCAATTGTATCTCACTGCTATATATTTTTGTATTATGAAAGTGGTATAGGGCAAAACAAGTTACTTATAAAAAACAAAACATTTTAGAAGTTTTTATTTTTAAATTTGAACAAGATATAAACACAACTATTACCATGAAACTAAACATATCAATTGATATGGCGATGGTTTCCAAAAAAAAAGTGAATTGTTGCATTGTCAGGATTGTCCTCGTTAATGACATTATGCTGTATTTGGTGACCTAATTGCCCTGATCGGGTAAACGATATATTTTTTAATTTAAAAACATGGAATTTATATTGAATGTATCGAGAAAGGCGAATATTTACAATTTTCTTTGAGAATCTAGTGCCCAAAATATTGACAGCGTCCCTTTATTTGTTTTGCAGAGAAATATTCATACCATAAAGCCAAATGTTTTTTTATTCTCAATGTATGTTATACCTGATAAAGTTTCTAACAAAAGGTTGCACAATAACGGATCATTAGTTTACAGAACATATAATACTTGTAATGTAATATTGCAAAGTAACACAATAATTTGCTTTCTAGATTATTAGGCCAAACGAAATAAGAATTACAACGTGTTAATTTAAAAAATCAATATACGTGTGCTGTTTAGGATGTTTTATGTCAATAATGGTAGACAATTAATTAAATAATATATTTTACTAAATCAGATAAAAAATATAATTATTCTATACTTTAAGTGATATTATTACTTAATGGTTTAAAAACACTATATATACATTATTAATGAATGTTGTAATTGAAAAAGATGCAACATTAAATGTTTATAATTACCGTATCCAGATTTTGTTTATCTTGAACGTACAAAAAAGTTATAATACCATTTGTTTCAATTGAATGTGTTTGCTCTTATTTGAAGACACACCTCGTATTCAATTGGAAATACCAATACGTATTTTATGAATTACTTCAAAATAATACTATATGTCTTGTGCAAACATATAATGTTATAGGTTGTCGTTCATAATGACTTGAAATACACGGTCCAAGTATCGCAAACAATTTCACTATTTGAGCTCAAATAAGAAGATGTTTTGTCCATTTCAACTAAGCTTATTGGGAATGTCGAACTGCTCAATAACGATCTTAAATCCAGCTATAAATAGAATAATGAAGCATTCGTGAACATCACTTTTAGCCTGATATTAAAACTCAAATAAAAAATGAGACAAAACAAATAAAGATGACTGAGATATTTGCCTTTAGTACTTTCAGGTCACTTATTCCTAAAATACCCAATCCAATCACATCCTTAATATGCTCAAGTGAATAAGTAGCTTTTCCAGGCAGATGTTCAATAATGTATTGTTCAATGTTCGTGTTCACGTATTAAGACGTGTAACTTAAAGAAAACGTCTGAAAATGCATGCATATTATTCCTTAAGTGTTTTTTTAAAGATCCTCTACTTCACATAACATTCTTACTTATTATCGGAACTGTTACATGTAACGACGGTTTAAAAATCGTTAAATATATAACGTAAACAACTCCAGACGAGATTGCGATGTCGCTCTGGAAAACAACCAGACGATGTCATGCACAAGGGTCCTTTGAACAACAACAATAATACAAACATAAATAAATTATAATCATCGCTTTTTCTTAAAATATTTGTTAAAAGGTTTTAATAATGATAACCCGTGTTTAACAAACAATTATGTTCGCTTTATCGTTGAATTTCGGCTTTATTAACGACTAATGGAATATAATGTATATTGAAGTGAAATAAAAACAAGTCAAACACATTAGCAAGAAAACATACGATTGGAACAAATTTCTATGTATATCAGAGCACGAACGTCACAAAGCTTCAACTGCAATTCCTGAAAAATTATGTGGATAGATAAACCAAAAAATCTACCCTTAATACACACAGTATTGTACTAATTAATTAAACAATAATAAATTAAAATTTACCAATTGACCGCAAAAGGAGTTGAAACGGGGTTAAAAAGTTATAACTTGTAAACTAGTATTTTATTTTCATTTTCGCTAAAATTATATATACGACAAACTATTTCTTTTTAGTATTTACGTTTAAAATGTCAAAATTGTGTTATCTTATTTTTAAACAAATGTATGTAAATAAACAAGGAATGTTTAATAAAACTTGTATACCTCAAGAAACTGTCCCAGGTTCAATTTGCATATCCTCATCTCTGCCTAATGTTATTTAGCCATGACAGTGGAAATTTATATATCCCTATCGAGCTATATTTGTTTTTAATATACACAGCGCGTGGGGCTAAACATCATAGCACGGGTTTATAAAAAAAGAGGTTTTTATCGGTAGGCGCTTATTAAATTGTGTACAAACTAATCAATGCCAGGACTGGTCCTGGGCTTAAATTTAGGCAATTGAAAGTGCAGTTGCAATAGAAGGAGAAACCTATTTAGCATTATGATGTTTTCCAGTTTGTCAGGTTATCACATGGGAAAATGGCTTGACAGAATAACAACAGGAAAGATAAAAAGTAACAATTAGGGATACAATTTGGAACATCGCATCCGTACAGAAAAAAATGTTTGTTTTTTAACAGTTTGTTGGGTCCGTTAAACTCACTCATGAATGAATGAACAACGTATTTAAGTGTAAAAAATAAAGTTAAAATCGAATCACATTAATATAAATTTCAAATACCATTCAGCTTATCCATTAATTTGCGCAAACGCAGGAGGACAAGGTGTAGCCTTTTAATGTCACCAGTACAAAAAGGTCGAGGTAGAAAGCAATTAACTTGCAGTTTGACTCAAGTTGGTTTCGATTACAACGAAATGAAACCATTGATTATCTACTGTAAGCCCAATCTGTCTTTATTTAATATTAAATAGATCAATCAAAATACATCAGTGTTAGCGCAGGTCATATGCAATTTTAATACATAAAGTCACATTAACTGTTTTCATGTTGAGTAAGAAAACACTTGATCGGATTATTTGCATGTTACGTTTATTACATGTTTGCTATGATTGGAAACTTATCAATGAAGGCTGTTTCAGTCTATTTGATGCTTGGTGAATTTATAGAATTTAGCGAAGATTTCTCCCTTGGAATTTTCCTCCATTTGTTTGGATATTTAGAGGGAATTATTGGTTTGCGAAGTTGATATAGATACTCCACAATTCAAACATCATTAACCCATTTATGCCGATTGGACTATCCCATCCTTCAAAATTGGATCAATTCATTTCCAACATTAGGGATGTCTAGTATATTTATTTCTATTTTTAGAATAATTCTTACAGAAATTCCTTTAAGCAAACAGCTTAGACCCTGATGAGACGCTGCATCATGCGGCGTCTCATCTGGGTATACGCTGTTTGCCAAGGCCTTTTTTCTAGACGCTAGGCATAAATGGGTTAAACAATTTACAGTCGATAGGTATTTATCTTAAGAAAATTTAGAGTATATTTAAATATTATTTTATATCGGATTGCTTTTGCATTCTGCAAGTAAGATTTTGAATAATATATTGATTAAAAAAGTATATATAAATATATATATATCTCTTTACGAACACAATTGGAGTATACATCACACAGCAATATTATTGATTAACTCTGGCAAACGTAAATCAATTGTCTATGTTTAAACTGCGGTAATTACAACAAAACATGCGTTCAACATGTATAACAATATGTTGAAAGTAGTACATGACTACACGCATGGTATGTAGTCTTATGTTAGACACAACAAAATGTATTGCACATATCCAGTCCCGTTTCATAAGTTTCATATCTGAAACGAATGTTAAGTTCATTTAAATAATACATTAATCGACTTCTAATTGGCATGAAACAATATTAGTGATACCGAGACGAGGTCACTATCTTTAAGAACGAATATTTGTATATTGATAACTGTCAATGTTCGGTTACTTCAAAACTTTATTTACTTTACATGTACCATATGCGGTAAACATTAATTATACATCACGAAGAAAATGCACGTTTAACTTACAATTTATAAAGTAACTGTTTTATTGTAACCCGTATGAAAGATCGTGGTAATGTATGAATATGATTACTGTTAATAGCTAAATATTCACATTTTTCTTAGAGCAAATACACTCATCTGATTGAACATTTACTTTGTATGCTGGTTTAACAAAATTAACACCCAGTCATTGTTGTGGAGACAAACTGAACAAAAAAACTGACAGGCATTATTGATTTGCAATACTTTAACGCATTACTTTAGAAATCAATGTGAACTATTATACAGTATACTGTATCGTAGTTTGCATGCATGTCCCGCACCTCCAACCATGTATATACAATTTCATTAAGGACTATCTTCGGCCAAACGTTTTAACAGTATAAAAGCAATTCAGTGTTTACTTGATGAATGCGTCTGTGTGTTTAGCAGTCTTCAGAGTTTACAAGTGCAAGAAATTACTGTAACCACTTATATAATGCTTTATGGCTAACAAAACACAACACCAGAATAGCGAGGTAATAGGATGATCATAAACGCTACTGTAAATCACATTTTAATTGTTATAGGGCTGACAAATGTTTAATATACGATACGTAAATATCAAGCAAAACCAACGTTTAAGAACTTTCACATCTGTTGTCATCCGGTATCGGCACGAAAATTCAAATAGATTTAGAGTACTGTGGCTGTTATATGTGCAGAAAAGATAAAGTGTAGACGGTTTATCAAACAAAAAGAGTATATTAAGATTTTGGAATTACAAGTCATTCCTATGTCACATGAATTAGTTCAAATACTAGTTGAAGCTGACAAGCTTCGTTTAACCTTCCCATCCAATGATGTTTCTGCAGTTTTAGTACCCCTGTATCAAGTATCCATCAAATTTGGCAAAAGATAAGTACGTTATAATTTTTCCTTTCAGACATTTGGACTTTATTGTGCATTTTACATTACCACAGTTTATCATAAAATAATGATACAATCTACTGTTTAAAAACTTATTTTAATCCCATCTTCCTCAACCGAAAGAACATATGCGCGTAGAAAAAAGTCCAATCCTTATTATTATCTACAGAAAACATGTCGGTCCTTATTTATTATCTATAAAAATATACTTTATATGTATAATTGAATTGCACTAAATAACATGCTTTTATTGTTAACATAGATTTTGTGAAACACACGACATGAACACTGATAAAAAAGTTAACACAATTTAATAGATACAATAAATGTTTTATGGTGTAACACATTAACTTATCGTTCCAATTGGTTGATACACTATATAACGGAAATATTCTGCACAAATATTAAGCTGTTTAGAATAGAACAAAACCATGTGACGTGTAAACATTTCCGAAAACCTGTGTCGGCCTATATACCTTATGTATGTATATTGAGAGTCATCGTGTCATGTTATATTTTGGCACCATATATATTTTATAAAGCTAGAATCTTAATCACACAACACACTGAAATAATTAATAAAATGTAAATGTATACATGAATCTCGTTCACAAATAAATATTGATCATCCACACATGTTTGTACATTGATCTACCGCTCTAATTATGTACAGGTAAGAGTATAGTACTGTGTTGTTCCTTTTGGTCATATAGCACGATTTCATTCAGTTTAGTTTTATTTCACAAACCCGCAGGGATATTGTAAAGCGATGGCGGGCAATTAACAACTACGTAACAATACACCGTAACATAATATTAATGTCGCAATACATTAATTATATACCTCCTAAAAATCAAAACAAATCGTAAATACTCATGAACGCAACGATTTTATTGAAAACGGTACATGTTCGTAAAAGAAATACAAATCACATGTTTTGAAAAGAATACAGTTCATGACTTTCACAATTCAAACGTATATTGATAGTACATACAATATAATTGGGTTTCGGAATGTTTAGACTATTAACGATTTATAATTAATAACACATAACAGTAGTCTGCTTTCCCAGCCGTGGAATACTGAAACGGGATTTCGCATGGTAAAATGCATAATTCTTATCAAGTAGCTTGTATTATATATTGTTCCGAAATTTTGGAAATGCGAGAAGCTTAACAATTCTATTAGCGATTAATTTGTATTTACTGAAGGCAGCTTAACCAGTGATAAGTAATTCCAAAACTGCTTTATTACTTTGATACTCCACCTTAATACAAGAGCAGAGAATGAATAGTTGTCTTGTTTGTAATTCGGCTGCATGCACTATTGGTTGGAGATATGCTTTAGCGTTGATTTCATGTTTTCTATCCGATCAAATAAACGCCTCTTTTATTAACATTAACATAGAATTCGGCTCATCTACTCATTGTAATTTTTCTACTTTGAAGAGTAATACCAGATGAAATAATAAATAAGATTGCAAAGACAAAATGATTTCACGAACATCAATATGTGATACAATGCCACTGAACGTGTTTTTTATCAGACTGTTGCAATTTGTCTTACATATAGGTAATCTCCTCGACCTATGCGAATGTTATTTTAAATTTTGCAATATGTTTTTGTTAAATAAATATTAATGAAACAATTCATGATATTTAATAAGAATAGCTTGTGGGGTTTGGATCTCCTTAAGCACTGATTAAACCCCGCATGCTTATGATTAAACGCTCCGCGGTAGTACCCCAGTTGTCTTTATGTGTGTGTGTTTGCTCTGTATGTTTGTATATTGTCCAGTACATTTTTTTGTGTCTCAATTTTTGTTATTGTTGTCTTGCCATAAGTTAAATAACACGTGCTATAATAAGGTTTTGTTCTGCTAGTTCTTCTGAAGTTCCACTGTTGGACCATTTACATACAGACTAAACAGAAGACCAATTAAGACAAACAAATAATAGTATAAAACAATATTTGTTCTGTTTAAACATACATTTTAATCATATAACTTACAAATATGTGTTTGTTCTTATTCGGGCGGACGGAAAACTGCCATAGTCAATTTCACGGTAAATTGGCATAAGTGCCATTCGGTTTGAAATATAATTTACGAAGTTATTCACGGTCATCATGTCCACACGTACGATTGGGTGGTTTATGACCCCACATACTGCGCCAAACTCCACGGAGTGTTATAAAACCGTCATAATTCTGCTTGGAGGTTGGCCCAATATGTTGGGTCATTGACAAGTTCTTAGCATTGCTATATCATGTCCCTGTCGCCTTTGCACACCAGGCGATGAAGATCGATTTCAACATTTGTGTTATTATACATGATTAAAGTGTGTTTTTTGTTTGTTTATTATTTTGCATATTTTATTATCAAGCATATTAAATATTTCAATTAATTAAGGCATTCCATGAATTCCAATACAATAAGAAAACGGTGTAAACTAGAAATAATTACACTCTATGTACAGTTAACCCGAAGGTGGGGGTAATCGGTGCGCAGCCTTTGATACGTCGTCTCAGATAATAAACAAGACCAATTACCTGCTTCTGTAGTTTTATTTAGTCACTAAATGTGTATAATTGAAAACATATTAAATCAAAAGGCTAAAATAATTAAGTGTATGGTATTTGAAGAAAACAAACACCGTATTAAATTGCTTAAGCAAGTTTGAATGTCCAGGATGAGTTCTTCTTTAACGTTAACTGTTTGTCTATTTTAGTATGCAAATATCATCAATAAATATGTGCACATTTGTACTCGCTTGTTTTAATGACATAGTTTAATATTGTGTGTAGTTATATTTGGGTCGTGCGTTTTTTTGCAAAGTAAGCGTTAAAATATAACGTATAACATCTTCTTTGTTTAAGTATTCAATAAGTTTTGTCTGTATACAAAATAAGTTCATTTACCTATTCTTGGTGGATACGACTGGTCCATGAAAAACCAAAGTGCTCTTAACAGCTTTGTTATCTAAAGTGTTCATTCCTTCACTCTTTTGCACTACCAAAAGGTAGCTGATGATGTTATTGAATGAAACCATATATTTGGATTGGTATTATATTTTGTCTACACTGAAACAAATGGTATTGAAATTAAATTTCCTTTTACAAAAAATATTATCTTTTCAGATGAAAACAAATAGTTATATTATTATAATAACTAGGTTACGGTTAGAACAATTAGACTCCTGACAGTGTGTCTTGGGATTCATTTTACATTATTTAATCACGTTATCTCTGACACTGTCGACCGAATCCTACACATCTTATTTTATATTCTATTTTGCATAACATTTTACTTAATGCATTTATGTTTGTTGGTGGTCCCATATAATGCACATGGACACATGCATTAGTGTTTCGTAACGGCCACTTTGCGATATAATATAGAAATTATCAGAATAAATATAGCAATTAGTCACAATTATGAATACTAATGAGACGCGGAATGATACAGATTGCTTCATAATTTGCTCCCGGAAGATTACAGATCGTGCTCTCTAAAATTGCGATTTTATCGCAGATCATGTTAAAGAGCTGCTGAATTGTTGTCAATAGGTATCTGCAATGTTGCCGACCTAAGATCCGATAACTGTATATGTATTATGAGTTGCAATTAGGAGATTGGGAATTAGGGATTAGACGTATGTCCGCATACTTATTGATGGATTGCAATTGGTGTTGATGAATTTAATGGCCACACAAATATGGAATGTGTAGGTGCTTGACTTACATTTCGTTAAATTTATTTAATATATATTTTTACTAGTTTATTCTTTGCGATTTAAGTTAACAAGTCTTTCGAACTTGGATTTTTTATATAGGAAGTTTTGTTTCGTATTTTGTACCAATATTGTTTTGGTAGATTGCCACTGAATTGCATCATGATACCAATTAAAGTATTGCTAGTAGTTTTACTAAGTAAATTGTTGGTAAGCAGACGGCATCGCTTCCACTGTCGTTCTCTAATAGCTCGGGAATTTCATCTCCTGCTCCGCGTTCCCTTTTTCGAAAATCGGTAACAACAGCGACATTACGGTATCTGTCTGTGCACGATCGGCATACATTTCTAGTCTGAAGCCATACAAAACTCTTCAAATCGTCATTTTCGTGGAGCTTTCGACTTTCGAACATTAATAAGCCTTGCCGAGTCAATATCCTTTATTTACAAAAAAAAATGATTGCCGATGGTTATTCTTACTTGAAATAAACAGGGTATTTTAACAAAATGTTATTAATACACGTAATTTCAAAATAATCGATGACATGCGTTATAAACGCTTTTTAATTTTGTTGATGTTGATCAACGTATATTTTATACTCTTAATCAGGGTTGTTATTTTGCTATGTTCAATATAACATATTCATTTTTATTTGAATATATGACATACTTTTATAAATTGAAAAATTAGTAAACAAATATCTTAAACTATTTTAGAAAGACTATTATTTAAATATTTAATGCATACCTGTCTCCCTTTACGATGCATTATATTAATAGCATTATCATAGGCTATACAATAACAATCATATATGTTGTGAAGGGAATTGAAGAACCACGTTATGCAAAAGCAGACAGGACCGTACTATACAGATATGAAATGTCTAATGTTAGTAAAGATACCATGATATTCAAATCCCAACCCACACTAATCACATTGCATAGAGATAACATCATGTTTATTACGTTTGTACATAACATTAACCGTAAGTTTTATTGCGATCAATAACAATAAATGACATCAGAGTTCTGAAGGCGTTTTCTACTCATGTACGTAAAACATACTCCAATCTTTATTACTGAAAATCGCATAGAGTAGACGCAGATTGGTTGATGTATTAAATTAAAACACATCATGTTTGCAAAGTTTGCAAACATAAAAACAAACCAACAAAACACACACGTTGTTAATGTTAACATTTCGTTTGCTCTTACTATAAACAACACAAGAGCAATGGTGGCTCTTACGAAGAAAATTTAAAATTAAACATACTAAAAAGTTGTTTCGTAAATGTGCCTGTTTGAGTGACCCACTAGTTGTAGTTACTCTTTTATTATGTGCTATATTCGCATGCTAAATGATACAATACTTTTAGGAAATTAAGTGTTGCTAATTTGTATATCTAATTTGGGTATATTTTATATCATTTAACTTCAATATGTTAATATGTATTGAGTAATTGTTATTATTTACATTGCCCTATATTGGATATCTAGTAAACATTTTACCTCGTAAAGAACACTCGTTGTTTATATGGCTTAGACAAGCGCTTACTGTCTATGTGTCAATATCAGGCGAGAAGCTTTATATATTAGGATAGAAACGCTTAATGACGTAAGGGATGTATAAAGGACTTAAGATGTAATATACTACACAAATTGATTTACCACTTTCCTGATATATTTCGCCTTAATATACTTTTCAAAGTTTGTTTCTACTAAATGCGCAAATGGGTAATACATTCAGACACTAACAAACGGCACAACTGGGCCGGACGTCTATAATCTGTTTGCTGCGATATAACGTCCTGAGGGTATTTGGCTTGTGATTTCGTTTATATAACATATCATCCTGTCTTGTTCAAATCACTAAAATGTATTACACAATCAGCTTTGAGTACTTTTTTCATTTAATTGAATACGCAATTTCTGACGTATCTCGTGTGACGTAATTTCTGTGACAAAATATACCTATTTAAGATAGACTCTGTAAATTTTAGGGACGCGTTATTTTTATCAAACAGTAACATATTTATTTAACAAATGCATCGCACGAATTGAAAATGTATTTCGGAGTTTGTGTTTGTCAAGCAAAATGTTAAACTTCAATATAAATATAATAAATCGCTACGACTAGTTATTCGATTTCGTAAATCATGATATTTGGTCAGAATGGTAAGCAATCGATACAAATGTTTCTAACAATAGTATTATTAAATTGACTATAGATAAACTGATGGAACAACAGAAAATGGAAAACAATTTTGCTTTAATTGGTCTATTGTTATAGCAATTGGATTAACGTTCTCAATGAGGTAAGCGCGTAATTTTCAGTTTCAGTTGCAGTATATATTTTTATTATCTCAATTGTATGCTACGTTTAGTTATCATGCTTTCGATTATTTCGTTGATGCGTGACTTAAATGTATTTGTCACCGTTGACTTAGCCTGAATGTGGACGCCATTTTCTTCAATTGAAGCCGCACGATCCGATTCTTTTCAGAAATGAAAATATGTACTCGGTGTCCTCTTCTATTGCATCAGTTTATACATCACCGAAAATGAGCGCGGTTTGGACATTGAAACGTGACTCAAAAACAGCCTTAATTGATTGCATTTGTACTGCTATATCAAACTGGTTTAAAAGGTAATTGGAACTGTTGGTAATGGATACCTTTATTAATATACATGGGTTTTGTTTTTCATTTTGCTTTTTTTATGATTTTGCGCTATGATTGTTGGTATTTGTATGGAGCATACTCGCGAGGTTATCAGTTTTGAAAGCGATGTTTTCACAGATAAGTTTTTGCCAGTTCGAATTATCGCAGTTTCACAATGTTTTTCTTCGCTGTTTTGTTTGGGATCGACACGTGTAAGTTTGTTTTTGCAGGTAGTCAGAATCTTCACGGATAACGTTTTTACGGTTGGTATGAGTTGGATTTTAGTTGCCAAATAAAACAGTGTTTCAGTTCACGCTGTTAGTAAACATAACTATATTACGAACGGTTGCTATAAGGTTACATCCCGTTGTACCGTTTACCGCTCTAGTCGGTTATGTAAAGAGGATACAGCTTGCATTGCGTGCATAACTGACATAATTGTAGCCGCGTTTTGCAAACATATGTGTGAATCAATATGCGGCCAGCGTAGATTCAGACCAGCCTGCGCAATAGCGCAGTAATGTCAGGCGCTACGGTGTTCAATGTACAATCACGCGAGGTTTCGTGGTCTCATTAGCGCACAAGGTAGCTTCAGGCGCATATAGCATAAGCGCATTGTTTGTATGACACGACTTATGTGTTTGAGTTATATCGTTGTGTTAATAACAAAAACGCCTTATGCGTTCAAAAATATTAATTTAATTGAGTCCTTGCAAATAATGTATATTCGTACATATGCATATAGGTGAATCACCCAAACCATATATCATAATTTACGAAACTAAGGCGCCGACCCAACATGAACAAACCATTTACATGTAATAAAACAAACTGGATAATAAACTGGATAATATGTTTTGTCATATTAGGCACCCGATGAAAATACTTGATTCTGATTGGATAATAAACCGTCACGTGGAGGTGTATAAAAAGTGGTAATGACGTCATTTTTCAATATAGAACTTTGCAAATACAAGGACTACAATAGTTTGTATTTAATAAGACAAACAAACTATTTATTAAAACGTTTATGAGCATTATTATAAACAACTATATGATATTTTTATGTTAATTAATGAATCGTGTTACGATATTGAAAAACATGTTATTTTTAGGCTCAAATGAATATTACATGCATGCTTTTTACTTAAACTAATGAACAGTTTGTGCATGAACCTATCTACAAGTTTTTTTCCCCTTCGTATTGTCGTCAATATGCTGTGGCGTAACAATTAAATATTACCGTGTGCCATAAGTTCCATTCATGTACGTAATACGAAGTGTTATGGCTCAAGCATGGTCAAAGGTTATGTGTTCTTTATTGCAATATCGTGATTTAAGAGTGAATATTCACAAACAAAGCATGAGGTTGTCTACATACACTCTTGATGGTAAAATTAACAATGACATTACTTAATGTTTGTTAGTAAATGTGAATATTCTTTTATATATATTATATATATTTCATTCATACGTTACATTTCTTCAAATAAATGACACAACACTATCAGTTATTATTATTTTATTGTAAAGGATTACATTTATTCTTATTTTAAGTATGGAGTTCAATGGTAACATATTTGAAATTAAAACCCTAATTATTAATTACCTCTACCATGTAGATTAGCGGGTGTGAAGATTGATTTTGTATACTTAAAGTTGTTTTCCACCAGATTTCACAGTGAACAACTCCTCTGTACGTATCGCGTTGAGCCAATGTCCAGCATAGACATATTCCCCACATTAGAATCCTCTCTCTGTCGTCCACAGCAGGAACAACAAAAACATCTCTTGAACTGACACCAAAAATCTGCGTTAAATATGCAATATATCACAAAATTCATAGCCGAATTGATAAATAGTAAAAGGTCAGTTATTTTGAAGTATTGCTCTTGCGAGAAAGTTTTATTCCAAATACCCAAGAATACAAAATGTGGACATAATTGTATCCGGAGTGATGCAAAGCAGAAACACGAGTATAACCACAACCAACATTGAAGTAATTGTATGTTTCTTCGGAGCATTTCTTTGGAAAATACGGCATGGGCGTAACCCGTTCAAGATACAAGTGTTAAGGATTATAAGAATCACCAACGGTATGATTGAGCGCATAAGATTCTGAAACCATGTGAATATATCAGTAAATAATTGATTTTGCCACAATTCTGTTACCACAACCTCATACTGATATGTTCCTGTTACGTTATTCTGACGATTATCTGTTCTATATCTCATTGCATACGGCACCGCTAACACTGCCATAATTATAAAAACGGTCGCTGACACGATTCTGGCTTTGTGTATGTTGCAGAAGAATTTGACCTTTGTTGGATGACAAATATACACATATTGTTCCACTGCGACCGATACGGTTAACCAAGCTGATATGCACAGCGAGGCGTTGAAAACGTAATGAGCGTACGGGTATAAAAACCCGTAAGCTTTATTTGCGGTTGGCGTATCTATCTGGAACAGCAGAATAACCATGGAGTATAGGAAGTCGCAAAGTAGCTTGTTTAATCCGAGACTGCCAAGGCAAAAGGTAGGTGTTTGTTGAAGAACGCATTTGACGCTGCGACATCACGATGGTAGACATGATGTTGCCGGTAATATCAAACACGCAGATGATCTGGTAGAACACGAGTCCAGCGATGAATCGCGCTCGTAGGTAGAATGTCTTGATCTGATGGTGCGATTTGGAAGTCTCGTATCCAGGCAGGTTCAGGCCGTGTAGATCGGACATGTTCCTAACACCAGTCGCCAACAATTCCATAGACGCTTGCGTCAGGTGCGCCATCTGTCATGAATACAAATAAATGCAGCAATTACAAATAAATAAGTAAACGCTAAATTAAACATTCGATTGTTAAAAGATTTTGATACAATTATTTTTTAATTATTGCGTTCCTAAAATGAGAATATATATATTATTCCTCGATAATTAGTAAAGATCAATTTCTACCAACACTCTTAAATTGTTGGCATCAGTTAAATACACACTACCACATATATATTTTATAGAAATTTCGTCGACTATATATACCTAAAAGAATCATTACATAAACTTTATCGATTGGCCAGAGGTTTGCATACAAACTGTCAACTATACATAACCATAAGAGGGGCTTTACCTATGAATCTTACTCTGAAGAGGTTATAGACACCTCGTTTTTCACATGGGTCGAGCACGAGGGCAAAGGATATAGATAATGTACATGAAGGTCATCCAAGTGTTTCGTATATTTAAACCTAATTTATTATATTAACAGCTATTCTGTAGATTAGGTTTAGGTATCTATCATAACTGTTCTTAGTGACGTTTAGGTCGTGTAAGGAAACAGTTGTGTTTTTGTACTGTCTGAAGCACAAATTACAGACTTTACGATAAGTTTCAAGTATGTATGGTCTTAAATCATGGACATTGTTAAAATTATGAACACACATAACAATATTATACTAAGATTACATGACCACATAACATTATTCCAAACATAAAATCGGCTTATACTATCAAACAGATTGTTGTTTCTTTGTGTTTTCGTTTTTGTTTGTCATTAATCTTACTTAATCGCATAACCTGTGCTTATAAAGGATACGTTGAATTGTTTATTTTGTGGAAGGTCATTGCGTCGAACATAGAGTGTCAATAAATCTGCGTTAATCCTTAAATCGAACAACTTATTTATATTTAATCATATGCGTCTTC
>VMBQ01000314.1:0-47209 GCA_007657795.1 Dreissena rostriformis | reverse complement strand
TATATATGTATTGTTTTGTATGAAAAATACTTTAAATGGTCATATATACAAATTGATTAAACATTTTTTTACCAAAATCGATTAAATAAAGGCAAAAGTATACCATAAAAACCATCGACCACAAAATGCAAATCATTAAAGTTTAAAACTGGGTTATGGAAGCGATTTCCTAAAATGTGGTTCAAAGTTAGCACAGCATTTACATAAAACGTACACTGAACAGCATAACATCTAATTAAACATGACGTTTGCACCGTAAAAAATAGTATTTTGCTATCATAAAATATTGTCAAATAACTAATTGTTAGGAGTGTATATGCGTTACAATTATATCAGGAGACCTTTCGATCCTTGCACACAGACTGGTTTTAACGATTTTGTTAAAGCGCGTTTAAGCACGTGAACTTAAATATAGCATTCTCGGAATTGTCTGAACTATTTTCAATCATTGGGCTCCGCCCATATTTATTCTTTTGCTGAAAAACAATCACTTGATATCCTTCTTTGTGAATAGAAACCAAGCCGCTCTTCGTGTTAGAATTTAAAATGAATTTGATAAAAGTTACTTCGGGCAACAATATGCGTTTATGTGCGGATCATATTGAAACATATTCATTGAGACTATTAACCTTACAAACACGCATTTAAACGATACATACGCCACAGTAAACTATTAGAGTTGCTAATAATAAATAGGTAACCAGATTTTTAACCAGTTAGCATTATAGTTGGTTATAAATATGGTTATCTATTTTCTAATAACACTTCGAATATAAGCCTTCTGTTGACGTAAAATACATGTCTTGAACATGATAAAAACAAAATGGACATTCAAACGGACACATCTATTCGTACAGTACGTACAATATTATACCCACATGAAACATATATCCGCATAATTATAATAATAAAAATAAAAATAAAAATCCAGGTATTTTCATTAAGTTTAAATGTCACATTAACGTTTCGTCGAAAATATTATTTGCAACTCATGTCCAATTTATTTCCTTTCATATAACTTTCTCCCTGATACACAACAATGAATACTCGCCATGATATAAATAACGCACTTCGCTCACCGTTCTAATAACATCTCTGGTATACGGATATTTCGATCAGTGTGAACGCTCTTGCACGCGTTAAGTAAGTTTCCAGTATAATTCCATTATTCCAGAGAGTCTCGATATTTCAAAAAGCGAGAGCGGCGTAACAAGTATGTCATTAGGAAGAAAAACGTTTAACATAACATGATATCTCTATTTTTTTTTATTTTTTTTCGCTAAAAACATAAATACGCCTAAATATTTCTTGTAATAATTAGTATATACGATTAAAATGTCAAAATTGTATTTTCTAATTTGATATATCAATATCTTACACACACAATTAAGGAGGATGATGACTCTAATGCTCTCGAGTCGTTTATGCTGTCCGAAAAAAAATCATATTTTTTTAGGAAAAAAGTTGTCTGTTCAAATCGTTAATTATCTGTTAAAAAACATCGATCGTTCGCTGTGGTGCGGAAATTCCTCCGTTCCTGGACGTTATATCAATCTGAACTTAATGTCGGAGTTGTGGTAAGAATAATCAAAACAAATACGTAGCGCACTTCTTTTAGTTCATGTTCGTGGTATACAACCAAACGAACATCTTATATTATAAGAATGCCCTAACACATTATATTTGTAAGCATGATTATTGACGCCTAGGAGTTCATTTCGTATTCTATAAAGACACATGCAAAGTTGGCATACTGTCACTGCTTTTGGAATTCACAAGGAAGAGACGCTATAGAGTATCAAGAAGTATTACTTCCGATACTATTATTATCAAAATGTCACTTAATTAAAAAAATTCTTGATAGCATTCAAAATCCTCTTTCACAACTATGTTTATCTATCAAAATCCTATATATAACGCATTATATGCATTCACCAATATGTTTTCACTTAAAGGATGAGATTTCATACGAACATAGGTACGGGTAGTCTTATTTATAAGACGTACAAAGAATTTAGAGATACTTTTTATATGGGCTCACTTCTTTGGAACGTCTTATCGGCGAAGGACCAATTACGTGGTGGAAACCAGAAAAATTAAATTTTCATCAATTTGCGTAAAATTGCAAAATAACATTACTAACTCATTAAGTGTTAGTTCAGAAGTCCATCTTTACCTCAAATATCGTCGAATTGAAGTTAGAAAGGCAATAATTCGTGAGTTAAACGTGTGCTTAAATCGCAACACAATTACTAACCTCATGCCATGTTTTGAAACAGATTTTAATATCAACCAATCAGAAAAATGCGGTTTGTCGACACCACAGTATAACGTGTACGCGTAATTTGTCTATAAATGTAATATTAGCAATTCATCAGCGAGAAAATTCGGAGTGAATACGCGCACGTTTACTATCGTTTTTTACTTGAAACATGTGTCAAATAGTTATAAAATTATATGTTATAGACATAAAACTGAAATGATAATAAATTTCAGAGTTTCTACGTTTCTTACATTCTACGTTACATAGGACGGTATACTGTACGATCTGTATCACTATTATTTATGTACCGTATACAAATTAAAGATGTTATTTATTTCAGAACTTGCAAATTTGTTATTGTCACTTTAGAAAAAAAAACAATGCTCAATTAATCCAGAAAGTATAATAACATCGCTTTAGTATATATCGCTCTGCGCTCACAACAGACGAACGCAAACTGTGTTTTCCGCCTTTTATTTTTCACATTTAAACCAGATGGTTTACATCGAGGCTGCGTTGTCGATAAATAGATACACAGAGAGCGAATCGAGAGATATTGAAAATTTGAATAGTGGTTCGATTTAAATTGCTCATGCGTACAAAATGCAAAGTGTCATTACATAATTCTATCGGAACATTATCGAGAAATGAATTATCTACACAGGTATGTAAATATTATTGCAATCCGTTGATATTTACTGTTTACGGAGGACATACATGTATCCGCCTAAAAAGATTCAATCAGTTAAGTTTTTTTTTATAGCGTCTTGCTGATCTTTCTAATTTATGGTTACTGTGCATGTTTTTTTTACGTAGTACTTATAGTGTAAGTTTTCGATTTTATTGTTTCATTAATTGTCTTATAGCTATACACATTGAGTAGTTTGTATTGTGTCTTGCTGATCTTTTTAATCTACGGTTTCTGTGCATGTTTTTACGTAGTACTTNGACGACGATGACGATGACGATGACGATGACGATGACGATGATGATGATGATGATGATGATGATGATGATGATGATGATGATGATGATGATGATGATGATGATGATAATGATAATAATAATAATAATAATAATAAAAATAATAATAATAATTAAAATAATAATAATAATAATAATCTTTTATGCAGCACAACCTCAAACTTACACAGTGCAGTTTCCCTAGTGATAAACGTCAACTTTCTATACTGTATAAAACAGTTTGGTCTTGAAACAGCTAATAGTTAAACTGCATAAACTGTATATATGTGTTTTTTATATTTTTGCAATACCAATAAATACCCCAACGCCCAGGAACACTGAATAATACTTTTTGACATATACATGGGTCACTGTATAGCGATTCGCTCCATTAGCCAATTAGCTAAATAACAGGGCGACAAAATGTGTATCCATCAAATTTTGATACAAACCCGTAGTTGTTTATACTCATAATGATTCCTAAACACACAACTGACCATGACCAGTTCATAAGGCGTTTAAATCTTGTAACGGGGCACTTATCTTTATTGATTGACCATCTGCCAATTATCGTTGTGTTATTTTAACAGGGGCATCACGTAGAATGAACGTGGAAAAACACTTAGCACAACAGCTGTATTAAATATGTTATCGTGCATTGAATGGAACGTGCGTCTTACACGGGTTCATACTGTATGTTTATGCAGAATGTTTTACACATGACCGTTTGATGTAATTTATGCTTTACTTGTAACAAAAAAAGCATTGAAACAGTTGACAAAGCTTACACAATAAAGCAAACGAAATCATGTATCATGAAGAAATCTGGGGTCAACGCATTGGCACATTAAATTCAAAAATCAACTGGGGGCTAAAACCGGTTTTAAAGAGATTCAAATCCCCCACTTGGCCAGGAATTATTAATTTAACATTCACATGTTCATACAAATTAACCTTATAGCATTAAATGAAACCAACACTATATCTAGTCTTAATTACAAAAATCACTTTAGAAACATAGCATCACATTGTGCAACATTCAGACCATCGTCGCAATTCGAATACGTTTCGTTATAACTCCATACTGTTTTTCCAGCATACACACATTAACTGATGTCTGATTGTTTTAATGCATATTGCATTCAATACTGGATTGTACTTTAACAATTTCGTTTTTGCGAGCATCGATTGCTTTGTTGGAGTTAAAGAAAAGAACGTGATTTCGCATTTATCCAGCTTTACAAGCCACAACATTTTACAGTTAATTATGATTTGCCCTTACTTTGTTTTTGTTGTTTTCAAAATTGTTCAAATTTATGGTTCTGGGTTGTCAGTCCATTGGAAGTTAAATGCATTCTGCGTTTAAGTCTGCACACTTTGTTCTCGAATTTACTACTTCTTTCCAAATCTTTTTATCTCAATTGTAGACAATTTTATTTTGTTTCAAGGTCGCTTATTCAAGACTCAACAATAGTAACTTTGTTTTTGCTATTTTACCACTATCATGTTCAATTTTATGAAGTATGACAAGCAGAATATCGCTATTCGCTGTGGGGACAGTGGGATATGGTCTTACTAAAACAAATGGTTCTGTGAATATAGGGTTTTTATTTTTTTGTTTTAAAAAAGTCTCTTCTTAGTAAATATCCCGTTTACGCGGAACATATCGTCCCCGATTAGGCTGTGCGGACTGCACAGGCTAATATGGGACGACACTTAACGCACATGCATTAAACCACCTTTTCAAAGAACGCGGCCCATATATTGAAAAAACGATCCCCACTTATTGTTTACGAAAAATTGTTTACGAAAAACCTATCCTGAAAATACACCTTCAACAACAAGACCACATTTCGTGGAAACGCATCGGTCAGTGAACTTATTTATATAGCTTGACCTATAGGATGAGTTTGTCATATCGGTTGTTGTCCATCGTTGTATATTAATGGTTTGTTTTTGAAACACATAATCGATCGCATAGCGCTTTTCCCGAATATACGACCACAGCTGACGGCGGTCTCAAATCTCAGCTATAAATGAACACACATAATATTTGAGACATCAATTTAAGCCTTATGTAAATACAAATAAATATTATAAACTGACAACAAAACACACACATAAAGATGAGCGAGAATATTTTCTTAAGTACATTCGTGTTACTAGGCCCTAAAATACCCAATTGATTTTCCGGGCAGATGTTCAATTATGTATTTCTAAATGTTCAAGTTCATGTTTTTAGAAGTGTAACTTAACGAAACCGTTTGATTATTAATACGTATTATTTCTAAAGTGTTTTATATGATCCTCTTCTTCGCACAACATTCTTACTTAATATTGGTACTGTTAAGAGCAGTTAAATAATCGTTATATATATATATAACCTAAACAAATCTAAACGGGATCTTGCGAAGTCGCTCTCAAAACCGACCAGGCGTTGTGATGCATTGCGGACCTTTGAACAACAACAACACCACAACATACACCTAAATAGTGTCCTCTATGTTTTAATGATATTTGGTAAAACGTTATATTAGTAACCCATGTTGTACACATTATTAGTTCGATCAATTATAGTACAGATGTAATATGAGAATAAATCTGAAGTTCAAGCAGCTTCTTAAACTCGCTGTTGCCATTCTAGTAAATTGAAGGCTTTTGTCCACGTTAACATGAATGCAATTATCAAATATAAAGAGCCAAATGGGCCTGATTACATCAGTTTAAAGGCATCATTAGGGATTCAGAAAACGGTTGGGGACGTTGCAAAAAAGGATTTTAAGGAATTTTTGAGAGAAGTCAACGTCGATTCCATGTTGCAGAATGACCAACAATATTGAAACCATATGACAAACACAAAATCACAATAGACTTGCACGATATTTTAATATAACTATATGATTCAATGTATGTGATCTGTTTTGTATTGGCCAAGAGGAGATCACCTTAACACTGAAGTCGATACTGATAATAACCAGTGACTTAACTTGTAATCAATGTTAAGATACAATAACGGCTGTACATGATTTTCATAGTCCTAATGATAACATATTACATAATTAAGGCATTTAAAATTAACATGCTTTATAATCAGCTGAATGATTTGAACAAATCAAAGTGTGTATGTTTACTTTAATATTAAGGCGAATAGTAAAATTACACTACAACTATCACAATAAACGCCACCACTCATTTGCAATGTGTCTGTGACTTACAATCATACACTACGGTAATAATGAAATTATACAAATGACAACCTCAAATGAGTATTATACATTTAACATGCACCTGCATTCAGTACTGAACCATTAATGACATGACGTCGCTCGCAATTCAAGCAATAACCACGATCATACGGAAGTAAAACATGACGATATTCATTCGCGCGTTTTGCCAAATAAATCAGGGTGTCAAATATCCTACAGGCTTTCCTCTCACTATACTTGTTAAACGGCTTCAAAATAAATAATGCGATTTGGTTTCCAACAGAGCATTTAAACAGTGACTGACAATATGACAGTAATATCATGTGAAGTTGCTTACACGACTTGTTTATACTTAGATTCTGATATTTATTGAATGATTCTCAACAGACTTGAACAATTAGGCTGTAATCAATCGGTTATTGTGTATTGCGTAAATACTATATTTTGAATGCAATTTACAAATGTGTATCACCAGCGAGCAAAGTAACAGCAGTGTATTGTTTAACTGACGCTATTAACCTCTACAGACAGAAAAGCAGACATTCGCGTTCAACAATTATTATATGTAACTAGTAATACATGCAAACACGACAATAGTGCAACTCCGAGATTACAATATAAATGTCAAATGTTTTAACAATTAAAACAGGCTGCATTGTTTGAAAATGAAAAAATTAATAAATCCAAACAAGAAAGAGAAAGAACACATTAAAAATTATTGGCATTTACAAAAATGCGTTGAGCATTTACAAAAATGTGTTGCACACTTTTCCTTTTTTTTGCAAAGATGTTATTTTTCCCAGTAATATATACGTTTGAACACTCAAAAAACAACAACAACATCTAAGTGATATAGTTTTAAATAGAAAGATAACAAACTCAAATTGTATGATAAATATGCAATAATTTCCAAAATATGGGGTGGCCGAATCTATAGGATAGGATGAAACCATTTAAAAACTCACAAGTTTTAGTCATAGCTGCGACTATGTATAACCAATATAAGGTGAATGTATATTTTATGATTGCTGTGGTATACAATAAAAGGAATATTCAATTGTTCCAAGTGTATATATCAATAGTGTGGCTTGCGATATTTCGTATCACTGTCGGAACTGCACCTTTATTTGTGATTCGGCATACCAAAAACCTTTTAAGAGCATTTACTTATATTCATCAATATAATAGAGGTGTGCACATATTAAATCAGCAAAACATTAAAACATTCTTCAGTGTCGAAAGTAAATACATAAGACGTATTTGAACACGCTCTACGTCAGATGTGGAAAATAAATCAACACACACAAAATGTTCACCAAAGCATTTTCGTTGAGGCAAACTATAATAACTTAGCCCTGACCTAGGGTTTGTTATTAATTGCCACTTGATAAGCATAATGTGATATAACCTTACAGAGAAACTTAACGCCAACAGACTTGACTTAATATAGCATCTATGCCCGATACGAATGTAAATAATACAGGCTCGTGGAATAAAGTAGTTGCGGATACAAAAATAAATAAAATGGTATGTCAACTGTTCTTAGTGTTTATATCAACGAAGACATATTGACAACATATTTATTCTTATTAATATTTTCTCTTACATTAGATTTAAGCTCTTATTATAACGAGCATATAGAAACACGTTCGCCAAATATTAAACATCCATTATAAGGCGATGCTATACATTTTGAACTAAAACATTTAACTTAATTTATTTATTTTAAAGTGTGGAACTTTACGTTACAAACAAGTCGAATTACGGAGCAATTGAATTACATGTCGAGTTCATTTTAATTATAGTCGCGTACAAGAGTTAATAATTGATGCGAATTGTTGCAGTGTCAGTCGTAGGCGTTGCATACGACAACATTTAATTTATAAATTGCGTGTTTCAAACTTATTTTATATGAAACTAGATAAAATTTAAAACGAGTAAATAAACGATTGTTTGTTCTGTATAAATGTTAGTTGCAGAACATATACAAACTAAATAGTCTTGTAAACTGTTTCGTACATTGCAATCAGCTGTTATTCATTTGCCATTTAATGCATTTATATCATGCGTGTTCCATCAATCAAATGTGCTTCATGCCATCCGTTATCAGATTTAGTTCATCCGGGAACATTCGCTTGGGAATCGTCTAAATCTGCAAGGCATTGTGAAGGTCGAAGATTTGAATAGAAAACCACTCACATTCAATTTACACATTTCTTTCAAAAACACTCCTGGGTTTAAAGTTATATAATTAATAGAATATTATATTTATTTTATACAGAGATTCATCAAATCCTTATAAATATAATATATTGAATTAATGTTTCTTCATGAAATGTTGAATATTGACAGAAATATGAAGATCACATTAGAACGCGACTTCAATTTAAGTTTAATTTTCCGTTAACACTTATTATATTTTCCGCTTTCACACAATTGAAATTCAATTATAAAAAGTCTAAAAAAATTAGTGGCGATAGCGTGAAAAACGACACGTCGTAGTATTCCTATGTATATACTTCTGGAAACATCATTGCCTGACCTATAAGCAGTTAACATCAATATTTCATATGAGTTTTATTTCAACCCTTAATTTACTTTAAGCATATTTATTTCAACGAATAGGCATTGTGAAACATATATTGTCATACTCCATTTTTAATATGTAAATGTTCGAATGGGATTGGAACGAAAGAAAAGGTCTTATATAGTTCGTATCTCTCGGTATAAATACAGCTAAATGGTGTCGGACGAACATTATTAGATTTCAAATGCATAAGCAATAATACTAGTATGTCCAAATTAAGAAAAATCCGATTACAGAGTTTCATTTATTAAGTAAAAGTACATGTTATAGGTTCAACTTTGAAGGGTGTGGGAGATAAAAGGGTAGAAGTGTGGGAAGAACACATATTTTAATTTGCATGTGCAATATTTTAAATATTCATACTACCAAGACGAGTTTTTTTGCACATATGATGTATTTTTGTTTTTATGACCGGTCGGTGATCGGTTACCTTAATCAAGTATTGATTTTACCAATACTCGATTGGAGTTAACGTTTGCAATATACCATCCCACATGCATGGGAGTCGGTTAGATTTAGTTGTTGTTGCTTTTACTTCTTTATCTATAATAACATTGCATTTTACATGATACAAATAGTAAACAATTATATCTAACATTACAAGAGTCATCGGGTCAACATGAGAGTCTAAGGAAGTCTCTGCTAAACACATATGCTGGTGTAGTACCTTAATCCGCAGCCCTCTCCTAGCCCTGGAAGCCTTGTCCGCTAAAAAGAAATACCCCATATTCAGTTTACGGTCGAAAATCTACATACATTATTTGTACAATTAGAATGTTTGTTTAAATGAAATTCATTTAATTTAAAATTCATATTACATTATTCCGAGCAAAATTGTCATTCGTATACGAATTGTTGCGTTCAGCAGTGCATTATTCACTTCTAAATATTGCGCTTCATTCACTACACTAGCTATTTCATTTTTGGATCTATTTATCACGTAATACAAACTATATGTTTAAACACGTGTCACTTACAGTAGCACAATCAGGAGAACAATCTTATAGTCACTAAAAGATAGTCTAATTAAGGCATTTTACAACTGACTATACATGAAGACAACTCATAGCATCGCAATTAAAATCCTACTGAAATAACAGGAGATACATTTTAATGTAATAACAATTTTAATGCTCAATCATCGTAAGCTAAACAGGGCATTAGAACGGTTTTATTCTCGTCTACCTTCAACATTTACATCTATGCTTAATTGCAAATTATTCTAACATTATAGATGCAAATCCGACAACACAGTATTACCCCTGACCTTATAATTATATTGCACAGTTTCACTTGTAATTATGATTGGCACAGTCATGTGAAAGTTGTAAATTATATCATCAATGAAATATTCCATTATGAAGCGTACACGCACATGTTGCACTTCATTCTTTAGTACATTATACATAACTATTATACAATGTTAATATAAAAGTACATCTTTTTGAATATGTGCATGGCACAACTACTTTGCACTGAATTTGTGACTTCATTAACGACTTGTGCAATTGCCTTCACTACAAAAAAAACACGCTTTCTGGGCGGAAACACCGTCGCTGTACAAGCGTATATGATGACAGTGAAGTGGCAATTAAGTCGTCATTATATAATCTGTATGCTGGCGCCTGCATTACAGTTATTGTTGAACCCTCATTAGCAAACGTTAATGTCAAGATAGTTGAGATAACAGAACGGTTACATGTTAGATGGGTAAATCTGTATGGTGTATCAGATATATCCACATTGGATACAGCGTTGGCAATATGTTCATTTAATTTGTTTAACTCATTGAAACAAAACAGTACTGGCTTATGTATACGCGACATCAAACTATCAAACATAGATACATACAGTCTTAATGCTTTTTAACTATACAAACATATACAATTGATGTTATCTTCAACTCAATATAATTTACATTTTCTAAGGAAATACTGACATCTGCTTTGATTACAAATAACACGAAAGACTGCATAACACCAGTACCTGAAAACCAACTAAATAACATATTTCCTTCCATTCAATTTAGACATTGATTCCTGTATGCAACGAGATACCTATACATTTATTTTAGTTGTCAGACAATTTCTCACACTTTTGCATGCGTATGCACTTTTGTATAAATTAATTGTGTTTTCGAAAGTAAATCAATATTAAAGATCCCTTCGAACCAATACAATATCAATGTTTTAAGTTTTGCAAGACACAATCATAAATCAAAAAACACTTTTCGATTACATGCATCAAAATTCGAATTAACAATAATCACGTTTACCAAGCCAGAGCAACATCGATGCCAGACTAGAGAGTAATCTCTAGAATAAAATAAAATAGCAAGATCAATTTAACGCTCCCTTGATGTAGTTGGCCATTACGTCACATTTGTTTCTTTACAATTAAGGCCATTTAAATAACTAACTAGCAAAGCCAGAAGACAGACATTGCCAAATCGTATAACCTTTTCAATTAGTTTATTGATTTATGTTTAAATCATGTTTCGTCATCTTCCGCTTTTTTACAACTTTCATTATATTTTAAAATTTATCAAACTCTGTGACGGAATGGCATGTTTGTTTATGTTTTTGTGTTGCGTATATGTATATAACGACTGATGGAATACATGTTTTTCAAACTATACAAAAGTCAGAACAAACAACGGCAAATGCCACAACGTATGAGTGACATCGGAACGTTATAGACATTTTGTTATATGTTATGTTACACAATCCTTTATAGGAACCTATTAACGTATGTGGACGATGGTATAACAACTTCGATACATGAAAGTGGAAAAACCAGACCTTTTTAATGGATAGAATAAATAAATGTTGCAAAACATACTGCATTTGTAAGACACATTAAAGTAGAGACGATTAAACATGCTTTATAGTTTTTATGAGTATATAACCTTGCTGGTATCCAATAGTGTATTCGCAAATCAATTGTCATAAATCACAACCAGTATTTACAGGTGTTGAAGTATTATGAATACCAGATATTTTCTCTTATGAATTTGGTGTCATTGTCTGAAGCAATATCAGCGGCCAAATAAATATGTGATCAACACCATTTGTCTTGGTCACTTAGAACACACTAGACATTCTGAACTTTAAATTTGAATAATTCAAAACAAGTGTGAGAAAGAAACCATTGAATTACATTGCGGCTACATTGCAATTCATGTCAAGAAAACTAGAGAATAAGATGATTAACATCCAGTGATAAGAAGATGCATATTCATTAGATAACTTGAGAAACTTTTGTGTCATATTATGCTGTAGCAAACACCAACACATGTAGCGAAACATTCTATTTAAAACTTTGGTTGGAGTACATTAACGTAACTAAATAATTTCTAGAATATGCGTACATGTCACTTTATTACAGTGAAACTGTAAACACACTTTCAAAAAAGTACTTTGTATTGTAAATAAACGTTTCTTTTCGGGAATTAAGCATTAACGTGAATGTTCAGAATAACGATGACATATATGCGCTGTGAATTATACTTATACAATATTCCACTGTTCAGTAGACTTAAAAATGTATATATTGAATAAATGCCGGCGAATCAACGCCAAAAGCGTTTAATTAAGCGAATGTTTTTAAGAAATATGAATAATAAGACTCCAGAAACATTCACAGAAGGGAAATTCCTGTCCGCTTTTTTTTAAATTTCAGGTAAGTGACCAATCGCATATACACTAAAGGGCAAACAAACAATAAGACAACATAAAATAATGCTTAAAGCTGCTTTTTACGCATTGTAACGATGCAATCAATGGAGTTTAAACCGGTTTAAAGACATTACGCCTCGGTTGACACATCACAATCCTCGAGTTGACAATACTTGGTATCACCCTCTATGGGGTGTTATATTCATCTAATAAACACCGCACGCGAGGCTTACATAAGTAGCATGGTTTATCAGACAATCCCGTTCAACCGCATAATCGGTAAGCGCACATAAGGATGTATTTAAGCCATTAATGATGAGAGCTTGTGGTTCATACACAATATGCACGTTGGACTCGTTTTATTACATCACGACATGTGTGGTCGGTATAATACAATTAAAATCATGAGCATCGTTCGGGGTATATTAAATATTCATCACTCGAAGAGTAATAGCCACCCCTCCATTGGCCTCGGTAGACAGCACTCTCCTCAGGGTGCAATATCTATTATATACCCCAACTGTCTGTGATATTGATAGTGACGTGTAACTCGTGCAACGTACTTCATCAATAATCAATATTTATTTCCGTTACACAATTATGTGTGACTTAATTCTCAGATATGCTATCAATAATGATAAATTGGAAAACTAACCTGACACGCTTATATGTTAACTCTTTATTTTACAACTATTACATGTATTTCAAAAGTGGTGTGTAGAATTTTGATCAGGTTTAAAAGACAACAAACTAGTACTGGTGAATGACGAACTGTGAAGTTGACAAGAAATAATAAGCGTAGTGATGCGGACTGTGTCTTCAGTTAAGTGCCACGAGTAGCATTTACACGTTGCTGTGTTATGTGCCGATATGTCACTCACAAATCATTTTTGTAACTTGTGTATGACCACGTAGATCATAATTGTGCTTCCGGTAATGGCGGGTGTTGACGTGTTTTTTTCGCTCGTCGGAAAATAGTGAATATGTGACTGTAAACAAAACTTTCTGGTCAAAAAATTATATCGGTATAATTCATAGTGCACGTGTCATGTGCTTGTGCTAAAACTTTTGAGGTGGACTATGCAGGAAAGGATATATTTGGACATCTCTTTTGTCAAAGGTATTTAATAAATATAAATATGTGTTTGTATGTTCGTCGATTCAAAATCACCGTGAACTAGTTTCTACCAGTTGTTCAATTTGCATTCAGTGTCGATCATTTTTGCCTGTTAACAGTTTCGCTATTATCTGTTACCTTAGAACATAATCAGTTTACCGTTAGTGCACATACGTCTCGTTTTGATGCACTGGTCTGCTAAACTGTGCTATACTGTGCTATACTATTGAAAAAAAAGAAGCATCAACATGGATAACCTCCACTCCACACCTGTAGTGGGTAAAATATGTGAAACGTGAGTTATCATCATCCAGTATTGAAATCGAAGATGGAAATAAGAGGAACAAGTTATCAGACTCTGATATAATGCAGAACAGTGCAGTCGTGACAAATGTTCATCTGAGCGAGGCGGACCTTTAAACCATCACTAACAGGATGCACGCACTGTTCAAAGTCGACCTCGAAGCTATGGTCACATCGATTGTGCAGGCGTTCATCCAGCAGGTAATTACAGGAATTAACGCTTCACTAAATGAAAAAATTGAGTCCCTTGTACAGGAAAACAAAGTTCTCAAAGATCAGGTGGCTGTGCTAACGATGAAAGCTGATCGCGCAGAGCAATACAGTCGCCGTAACTGCGTACGTGTCACCGGGATCTCGGCAACTGATAAGGAGGTCACTGACAACATTATTATGGAGATGGCAAGCGAACTTGGTGCCAATCTCTCTATAGAAGAGATAGATTGCTCCCATAGATTAGGTCCCCGATCGCAATCCAGTGCAAAGCCCAGGGACATTATTGTCAAGTTCGTTTCCTACAGATCCCGTCAAAAACTGTATAATGTGAGAGCTCAGGCTAAAGACTCAGTAAATTACCAAAGGAATTTCATCAATGAGGCCCTAACGAAGCATCGTAGTAAGTTGTTTTTTGACGCACGTAAACTTGTACGTGATAAACTTGTAGAAAGTGCATGGACCCATGACGGAACTATTTTGGTGCGTGATCGTGCACGCGTGATCCATCGTATAGAAGCATATGAACAGCTAAACAAGCTCCGCTCCAATGCCAATAAATCGTACGCATCGGTCGTCAGCGTGAAGATTGCATGAACGAATATTGTCCACTCTTTCTTCGCTGTACAGTATGTATATATCATTCTCGTGACTTGCCCATATAGCAGGTAAACGTGATCCACCTGCTTGTCATTCTATATTCAATTTATAGAATTAACACCTTCACATAAAATAATTGCCACTCAGTGACGTTCAAGCGTTCTCACGATCGAAAACTTAAAATCCGCTTTGATAGTGACTCTGAACGGATCATATGGGATTTGCTATGCCTCATTGCCTATATTTACATAAATATATTTTGTTGTCAACCTTTCAAAATGCTTACTGAACATCAACCGTTATATCTTTCTGCTAGTCGGAAATTTAAATACATACATTTTGTATGGATGCGCTAAATTAAAATCATATAAGCATTGAACGTACACAACACAAAAGAACGTACGCTGTCTTGCTACGTTGTATCACAATACCTAGTATTTATGTTACCTAATTAATGTCATCATATAAATCAAATTAGACCAGCTTATAGACATTTACTGTTATTATGCCTCTAAGCTGTATCACTGCTCGTCTGAAGTATTTGTATTCTCATATAATTATATAACTGTAGTATTCCCTTGTGTGTTATTTTGTAGCTGTATAATTTTTTGACTGGCGATTTACTACTTCACTGTTATAATGCATGAAGCAAATTAATTTTACACTCTCTGATTAATTAAGTTTGTCTTGCTCTTGATACTAGTGCTGCATATGTTTTTAGGTGTATTACTGAATGATAGTGCTAGTTGTCTACACTTCTTGTTAAGTGAGAGAACTAATTACATGTACATATAAAGCTACATATGTTACTCATATTATATAAACGTTAAAACCTACACATGTATACCGTTATAAGAATGTATTTATATATACGCATGCGTGTGCGAGCGTGTGTGTGTGTGTTAAATGTTTCCGTGCACGTGGGCATATGTATTATATGGTTCTGTATTATTAGTTAATTGACATAATGATGCTAATTATAGTGTTTTCTTGTCGTGTATGTGTTTAACGGTTTAATTGGCGTGTTTTTTCTTGAAGTACTATTATTCGTACATAACTGTTTATTAAATTAAACGGTTTTATATAAATATATAATAATACAAAATAACATGAATCACTTCAAATAACTACTCTAGCTTCATAAATATGTATGCTTGTGTGTTTGTTACTGTATTACTGTTTGATTGGCTAATTCATACTGCATTATTTTAACTGCATGACTGTTTGATTAGCTAATTAATACTACATTGTTTAAATGCACGTTGCAAGAAAACGGAATATTCTCTGATTGAGTAATTCTGTCTTGTGTCTCTTTACATGAATATGTATCCATGATGTGCATGTTATTCTCTTGTAACTACGTACTTTCATTGTTTCGTTTAAGTGTAAAATACATTATATAATACGTATGTATGTCTTCATCGAATAAGAGCACCTTATACCATCCAACTATTGTGAATGACACTTAATTCTCTAACTGACCAGCTCATTTACAAAATGACCTCTTACCACCTGATTAACGTCTGTATTACCTTTTTGATTTGCTTTATTTTTTTACTTTATTATTCTCAGGACGAAGGACTTGTTGATGAATCTTGGATGGATTATTGTAAATCTTGTTAAAGTGCATTCACCTTTCTCAATGTGTTATGATGGCTACACATAACATTTTACCAAGATACAAACCATTCGGATTGTGGCTCGCAACTTTAAATGTATTAGTCTTAATCTCGTTTTACAATGACGAAATTGCTCTGGAATCGTCCAAAAAAAACATCAGAGGGCAATCCCTACTTTTCCGGCATATTAAACGGCCGTACACACGCGCTACAGTTAGTGAACGCTACTATTTTAATGAAATATTTGTTAGAAAAACACCTTTTTTCTTTTTTACAGTCTTGATAGTTACATGGCAAATCACAATCATGTTGCTTTCTGTGGATATCGAACTTAACCCAGGCCCTGTCTCTATCAGTTCTCAAGCTTCCTCTGCAATGATACTGAACGTGTTTTATACCAGACTGTTGCAACTTTGCTTTCTAATAATTAATCTCCACGACCTATGCGAATGGGGCTTGATGACGAAATACTTTACCTAGGAAGTCGACTTATTATATGTTTCTATGAAATTATTTTTTAACACACGGGTTTAAAGAACATATACATGCAACTGCTTATGCAAATCAATACATAATGTGATTTTGTATGCGATTGTACATGCCATGTTTTGTAGTTCAAAAACGTATAAAAATTTCAAATTCATTTAAAAATGTATATTTTTATCATGTCACCATATGGATAAATATAGTAAGCTTGCGATTTTACATTGTGAAATATGTTTTTGTTAAAGAAATATTTATGAAACAATTCATGATATTTAGTAAGTATATCTTGTGAGGTTTGGAGCTTCTAACACACTGATTAAACCCGCATGATTTTGATTAAATGCTCCACGGTGGTGACCAAAGTTGTCTTCATGTAAATGTATTTGCTCTGTATGTGTCTATACTGTCCAGTATTTAATTTGTGTCTCCATGTTTTTGTAATTGGTTCTTTGCAATGAATGAAAGAACAAATGCTATAATAAGGTTTTTTCTCTAAAGTTCCACTATGTGTTCATTTACATACACACGAAACAAAAGATCAATNATATATATAATAAGAGATATAACCGTCATAATTCTGCGTGGAGGTTGGTGCATTATGTTGGGTCACTGACGAGTTCTGAGAATTTCTTTACTATGTCCCTGTCGCCTTTGCACAACACGTGATGATGGTCGATTACAATATTATTGTTATTATACATGATTAAAAATGTTAATTTTTAATTTTATTTTACCTGTTTCACTATCAACTAGATTAAATATTTCAATTAAGTAAGGCATTCCATACATTCCTATAAAATAAGACAAAGTTGTAAACTACAAATTATTACACTCTAGAAATATTTTACTAATGAAAGCAGTATATACAGTTAACACGAAGGCGGGGGTAATCGGTACGAAGCATTTGCTACTCGGCAGCATCGCACATGTGTGTAAAGTCTTCCCAGATAAACAACAAGACAAACTACGTGCTCCTGTAGTTTTATTCAGTAACTTCATATGTATAAATTGGAAACATATTTAACCAAAAGGGTGAACTAATTAAGTTTATGTTATTTGATGAAAAAATACACCGTTTTAAATTGCTAATGCAAGTTTAAATGTCCATGATGAGTTCTTGTTTATATTATAAATGAATATGTGCACGTTGTACTCGCTTGTTTTAATGACAAATTCTTGTATTGTGTGTACTTGTCTTAGAGTCGTGCGTGTTCTTTCAAAGTTGTCGTTATATAATAAATTATAACCTCTGCATGTTTATGCAATACGTTTATGTATGGTACTTATTCTTGATGGATACGACTGTTACAGGAAAAAAATAAAAGTGGTAATGACAACATAAAATTAACAAACAGGTAAACAGCTGCTTTTAGCGCAATATCCCTTCGTGTCTATGTCCGCATACTGTAGAAATAGACACTCTTGTTACAACTTTAATATTTATTAAACACAGACCAAACTATTGTAATATGATGCACATTACTGAACTCGTTTGTAATCCTAATTGTGTCTTGATTTCGTTTTGGGTGTATAAGAAAACATTATTTTAGCGGTTATAAAACATGCGATGGAAATGTCGACAATTTTATTAGGATACACATTTTGAACAACACAAATACTAGGATAATAGTCAGATCTTGTGCGTCGTTGAATCTAATGAACGTTTTGTGAAACAAGCTCTTAGATTTCTTAGTAAACACATTTCTGCGAATATTCTACCGACGCTGGTAGGTATCCAGCAAAGTAACCGATGATGTTCTTGATCGAAGAAATATATTTTTATCATTATTATATCTTGTCAAGACTGAAACAAATAGTTGTGAGATCAAGTTACCAAATACTTTTACCAAAAACATTATCTTTTCCGGTGAAACGAAAATATTTATATTATTATAATAATAAGGTTACGGTAACAAGAAGTAGAATCCTGACAGTGCGTCTGGGGTTTCATTTTACAATATTTAAACACATTCTCTCTGACACTGTCGCACGAATCCTACACAAGTTATTTTATGCTGTGTTTTTGTTTGTAACATTTTGCGAAACGCATTTATTTGTGTTGATGGTCCTTTATTATGCCTCTGGGCACAGGCATGAGTTTTGTGTAACAGACAATCTGTGATACACTATAGAAATTATCAGAATAAATATAAAAATTAGTCACAATTATGAAGACTTATGCGACGCGGAATGATACCGATTGAAACATAACTTGCTCAAGGAGGATAACAGATCGTGCTCTAAGGTATCGATTATATTGCAGATCATACTAAAGAGGTGCTGAACTGTTGTCAATAGGGTGTAAAAATGTTGCCGACCTAAGACTTGTGATGTCTACCTTTGATGTAAACTATATATTTGTGATCGGTTGCTATTGTGAGATTAGGTTGAAGGAATCAGACGTATACCCGCCTACAGTAGCGTGCCACTATTTCATGGTATTCTTGACATCCCATAACACTCAATAACGCTTAAGCGTAAACATCTTCTCTGTTACGCAAACATTTGCAATTTAAATAAGATCGTGGTCCTTTCATATGCCGATAGTATAAACATATGTCGAATGCAATGTAAGGTTTGTTCACAAAAAGGAAACCATATCATACAAGCTGAGCTTAAATGGGCATATCCTGCGAAAACGGCATCATTCTTGATTGCATTTCAACTTTTAACTTACACATGACAGCTTCACGTTTGACAACTGTCAAATGTGATACATGTAACATACAGCTATCTTAACTATAAAAACACAATATGGTTTTTAATTATAGTTGATAACTTTGAAAACTGAGATGCCCATTATATTTACGCAGTGTCTTACCTTATATTGGAACTACTTTAGTATTTACTTCAAGCTGCTACCTAGTTTTTCACTACTTATTTAATCCTGGCATCTTTCAAATCACAACTTACATCATTTTAACGGATTTGTTTTTTATTTAATATCAAATACATTGTTTTAATTAGGCGACATTACAAAGAAAAACACGTAATCTCTACTATTTACATGTAGACTTATCAAAAGAGGAGAGCGAGATATGAGATGACATTTGAAATACAAGCGTAAAAGAACTATCTAAGATGAGTTGTTTGCTAGTATATATTGTATCGGGAACTGTACTAAAAGATTAGCAGGCATGGTATACAACAGATAAGTTTATAACAACACATAACATATGGGGTAGCAAAATCTATCAATCAAGTATTCCTTACATAAAATCACTGTACAATCGATAACCATATACATAAACATGTTGTGCTAAAAGGGTCCATCTGCAAAGTCTAGAATAATATATCTTAAAACAGGAAATCACTTTAAAAAAGACGATCGGCGATAACATTTAAATTTATATGATAAACACTAAACCAACTAAAGTACCAAGATGAACGCATTGAATGAAAAATATATAGTTTGCTACGTAATTTAATAAAACCCCGTATGGTTTGCGCCATCAGGTTCTTACAAAATATTTATAGTTAAGAGTATGCGTCGTTATATGCTTTCGTTTGATTGAAATAAAAAATTGTATAAATGCATTCACCGAAGTGGTGATGAGAACTTTATCACTGAATCATCATATTACCTGTCTTGTATATAATATATTATGTTTGTAAATAATATATTAGTAGGTTATTCGTCGTTTACGTAACAAGCTTGACAACTTTTCGACTCATTCTTGACATTGTTCCCAAATATCCGAATAACACCGAGAGAAAATGTGCAAATACCACAGACAGAATAAAACACAAGTTTACACAATGCGGGACATCACAATTAAGAATAAGCAGTATAATGCACAGATTCTCCCCGTTCAATGTACGTTCATATCGGGAGGGCTGGGGACATTTATAAAAAACATGAAGACAAAATATGCAGGATCATACAAAAATGTGTCGATATTGTTTATGAAAACAACTAAAATGATCAAGATCAACAAAACAGTGGCGAATTAAGAATAGTGGCGGAATAAGGAACTGCACCAGTAAGGTTACAAGTATGTATTTTTGACAAATGCAATGAGTATAACACCTTATTTAGAGGTTATGGTTTCTGAATAACCACATTTCCTTGAAGTAAACATTTTTGGATGGTTTTTCTTCTTCAGCGTTAATATCAAATACATGTGATGATTTTAATAAAACGTTATGTCGTAGTTGATAATACATACTGATATATTCCAGCAAGTGATCAGACAATCCAGAAAATATAGGCGAATCAAAACCTCTGTCTTGTCGGGTTTTCATATGCATCCAACAAATTATTGACTTTAATGTTAAAATGTCTTTGTCATGGGTGACATGATATATAATACTGTAAGTGATATAATACCCAACTGCTGCCTAGGACTGAACGTTTTTAATTGTGTTGTAATTCAATAACTGCAAAATCTTTCAAATTTGGTTCTATATCCAGATTTTGATATCACACGAATTCCAATCAGTTACCGCATACTGCCTACATTTAAATAAGCCTTTAATTTGAAAAGACATCGATTATTAAAATAAGGATTAAATTACAATGAGTCCGTTTTGAGGAAAGTATAACAAACAACTTATGTCGTGATGTGTATTGTAAATATACTGTGAAAAATTATAAATCGTTTGTACAAAAACCAATATTATAATTTCATGAATAAAACCCAGACGATCATTTAGTTAATCAAATTTGTAAATGCATCCAGACAACTGTTCTTGTTTTTTAGTTGATAAATGGCTTGCACTGGCCGACTCTGATATGATTTAGGTAATGCTAAGTGATGAAAAATTAAAAATAATGATTGGGGAAATGATTCCCAATATCTTTCTCAGAAGTTTGACTTGGGAATATTTGTTTACTTCTTAAGTAATTTGAAGTACGGTGGGGATGAATTTCAAGACACTTGTTATCATAATTAATTGTTATTAATTTTATCATTCTGTATAGTATCGGTTAATATATTCCTTATTTCTGATGGGAAAAACACGTCTCGAACTAATACAGTCATAGTCGTGAGGCATGTTGGTTAGGTCATTAGACCCAACAAATTAGGTTTGTAATAAAATATTAATTGTATCCAACATAGCGCTGAAATGATGATTTCACATCAATTATAAACTATTTCGGACAAAGAACGTCTTACAAATTTCTAACATGAACATAATACGACGCATTACAAAAACACTTTGTTTGCGCTGTATGTATTACCGTGAAATGTGTTCTCATATAAATCAACTTTTTCTCTCGCTCAAGCACTCGTTAAAATATTTATTTCGTTAGTTTACTTAGACATTATTTACCGCTATTACCACAAAAGCTTATAAACATCCTCTCTAAAATTACCGTGGTTTAGACAAAATGTTGTGAAATGCTGTGACAAGCTCTATTTATAAATATTATATAATTGGCTCCGTGAAATCACGTTACCGATCATGGTTCTTGTGTACTTCATTAAGGGTGTATCATCTATTGCTAATTATCAACGCCGATTTTATTGTTATAGTAATTAGTATATGATTAGGTCCGATAAATCACGTTACCGATAATCTTGTGTTTTTTTGTGTGTTCTTTATTGAGGGCATGATAACCTTAAAACAAATGTTAAAGCCGATTATCTTGTTAAAAGTCATGTCTAGTAAGCGCGAATGGAAACTTGTAGCACCTCATATCATTCCCAGTTCATGCTCGTGAGTATTCCTTTATCAGATTGTGATTCAATTATCGGCCATTGTTACAGTAACAATTGAATCATGTATAGGTAATGTCAAATGAATATTCGCATTATGATAATACAACATGTTTAGTAACGATGAAATTTTGATCGAAACTCCAGAGAGTCGTTTGTTAGGCTTTCATGTAGTGATCTTACTAACAGAGACTTACAGGACAGGAGGCGAATTATTCGACTGTTATTTATGCGTTATATTCAAACAAGTAAACTTACGTTCCTATGTTAGACAAACATGTTAAAAAATATCGTTTCGTTTATGGATACACATCACTTGGAATTGTTAAAATTATAGAGCTTGCGTAACACTTTTAGTCGATAATTGTGTTTCATTAGCGTTTGAAACACGCCATAATATCAGAAGCACTATTAGTCCAGAGGTAGCGCCTTAGTTTTTTATTCTTATGGCAAATAGTTGTTATTCAACTTCTTTTTTCTATCCACATACAATTTATTTTGAGTATTCAAAACATGATATTTTTGTTGGAAAACATCAGTTGAAGATAATTTAAAAACAATAAGAACATCCGTGAACTTGTCCGTTGAATGTACGTATCAAGTCATCAACATTGTTTATAAAAGGTGCGTTTCTTTTTATTGAATTATATACTTCTTGCTATGCGAACATGATCTTTAAAATAGAGTGTCATCGGCGTGGACCATGTTTAAATCAATAATTTTAAAATGCATTTAATTGTTTAGTATGTTAAAGATTCTACAACACTTCTATTTTAAAGAAACAGGGAAAATGTGACGACTGTGTCAAAAATCAACTACACTCTTTTGCAGATACTTATATCGTTAAATGGAAGGACATTTCCTGCTGAAGGGATCGTGCTTGGCCTACATCCAAACGTTCACACTACACTTTCGTCATGTTATCTTGTAGCTATGTACATGATTTATCCAAGTAAATGTCGCACTTTCTTTCTTTGAAATTACCTCCGTAAAATTGTGCAATCCCAAATTTCATAATCATGTTTTTTATGCCCCCTTTTTAAAAAAGGGGGTATATTGTTTTTGGCCTGTCTGTCTGTCATTGTGTGTGTAAAGTTTTGTCATAACTTTTGCAATATTGATCATAGCAACTTGATATTTGGCATGCGTGTGTATCTCATGGAGATGAACATTTTGAGTGGTGAAAGGTCAAGATCATCCTTCAAGGGCAAAGGTCAAACGAAATATATTTTCAAAGCGGCGCAATAGGGGGCATTATATTTATGACAAACACATCTTTTGTTATAGATGTACCTGTTTTATATCATGACTTCTTATCTTTCGTTTTAAATGCTTTGCCGAATATAGCATTCGCGATACCATTAACATTTATCATGTATTTTAGCAGCGCGTTATAACTTCTTTTTCAAATGTTATCTCACTTCCCGCTTTTCTCTTTGCCTGACACGTATGATTTGTAAACAGTTAACATTGTCTTTAAATTTGACATGTGTGATAAAAAAGTATGCAAATGTTAAATACTAAACATAAGTCTAAAAAGTTACAACTTGTAATTTGACAGATGTTATGAGTTAGTATGTAGTGATATACATGTACAAGGAAGCAGCTTATAGTAATTATAAGAGTTATTTTTAAGTTTTTTTTAGTAAATGCAACTGTTAAGTAGTTACAATATATGTTAAAGTATAAACTACGTATTCGTGGCGACCGGATGGGTTTTTGCCATGAACTAACACACTGACGATATGACATAGTCATTGAATACATTCTAAAATGCTCTTAGCATCCTGAGCAGAACATGATTAAATATTTCATGTTCACTTTTTTTTGGAAGACAATAATTTGCTAAATCTTAACTAATGGGTTTGTTCATAACGTCCTTTGCAACCCATGCTTCTGAGGAGAGTAATTAAACGCACTATCTTGAACATATTAATTATACAAAACATTGTGTATATTATATAAAACAATCACATAGTAACGTCAAATCTCATTCATTACCGTTTACATAATATCGAAGGAACAAGTCAACATTCAAAACATTAATAAAACATGTTGACCCCATCTACAGTAAAAGGCCATTTAAGAAATATATCTTTAGAGAACTCCCACGCAACGTTCAATTTATAAGCAAGACTGTAATTAAATGAAACTAATTGATTTAATTTAATGCGAACTAACGCGCAATTGAATTATTTGCGCCTGTTATCATCTGATTAAAATTTTAAATAACTTCGTGAATGAATACCTAAAATGTTTATACGGATCAAAAACATCCTGAAACTATTTTGAGAACGCATAACGTGGTTTGACATGTGCATCATTTAGATATACCATTATCTCACGAACAAAGAAGTAATGAGGGCGATGAGTGTATTCTCACGAGTCGTTTATGCTGTCGAAAAAAAATATCATATTCTTTACAGGATTTTTTTTTTGTGTTCAAAACGTTTTTTTCAGGCCGTAGCTCGACAGTACTGCGATTCCCAAAATTACACACAGATTTAGGTGTTCATGGTTCACTTGAAGGAGCTTAACATTTTTTTATGAGATACAATAAGTCTAGTGTTTACGTTTTATTGTTAAATTAAATGGTATGCATATAATTTGATACGAGTCATATTACCTTAGCTAACAAAACACTCAACAAAAACAGACACGCACAATATGCGTTATATAGCGGTGGAATAAATGTATGCCTATTTAAGGTGATTCGTCAGAGCCACGTGGTTAAACTGTGAACAAAGTATGCAATCGCTCCGTTTCTTTATGCAGAAAGAAGAAGTTTCGTGTTGTGATGGTAACTTATTTAGCAAATGCATGCATCGTTTTGGTGAAGAAATTGAAAAGAGCATAATATGTTCACAACACAATCCAAATACAAAGGCAGTTTATTGCTTCGCGTGCATAATCAACGTTTGAGTTCAAACTGTGATTCATTAAAGGATTCATTGATTGACGAGAACGAAGTCGAATTCAAAACATTCTCATGATTATCTCGCTTATGTATTAAATCAATTTTGATTTTTATGCATTTATGTGGCCTTTAAAAGTCGTAAAACTGTCGTTTGATCCTTAATGATTATGAACGAAAGAAATACGCAATTTACGGAGCACAAGTAGTCTTAATTATCTGAGTTCACACAAAGGTAGGTAAACTCAAACTACTCGCAGCGATAGCCTCCCCTAGCTGTTAGCAGCGCGTTACGCTTTAATGGCCAACTCTCTTTACGAAATTTGGAGGTTTAAGAAGGTCATAGTGTAAGACAAATCACTCTGGATTCCACGCCTAATGGATATTGTTTGATGATAGCAAAATTATATACACACAGTAAATGAATCATATATCTTAATTGAAATTGAATATCGTTGTCTATTTTTAAGGTTGATAAGTATAGACACTATTTATTAGCTAACATTAGGAACATTTTCACGACATTATCAATTAACGGGTATACAAATTAAAATCGAACACATGCCCTAACTGTAAAGTATTATTTCGTACATAAAAATGTGTGTATATATAAACACATTTAAATCATATCGTTGTTTACATGTGCACTGTATATGCACTGTTTATGTTCGTTTGTTTCGTAGAAGAGTATATATTACAAATCAGATTTTAGCAACACTGTTCAAGTGATATATTTGAACAGGCATATGGGAAAACACATGCACATTTGACAATAATGATAACAGTAACACTGTCTATTTGTCTAAAACAAATCTTAAAACAATCTTTTCAGAAAACTTGTGGTGTGTGGAATTCTCCATACAAATAGGATTTATTAAATATGATTTATTTTCCTGGTCTTTAGAGGAAACATCGTTTATATGTTTAGGCCGCTTGCCTTAAGTGAACATGGAGTTGTAATGAGGCGACTCATTTCATAAACTTGATTTGATAAATGGGCGATATTTTATAATAAAAAAAGTGAACATAGTGTTCAAAAAAGCATAAGTATTAAAACGCATTTGAATGGATTAACAATCATTAACTATTTAACCTATATATTTTATCAAATAAACTATTCACTTATTCCATTTTACATTACTTTTATCAAAACACTTCTCAACATGTAATTGTTCATCTAGTAAAATGGTTGAAGTGCGCCCAGTTGCACCACACATTGGTGTCAAACCAACATTGATGTTCAATTCCAAAGTACCGCGGGAATTCACTTCAATATCGAGCAGTCTTTGGTATCGATCAAAGTGCATATTGTTCGATGGTTGTGGATTGTAGAGACACGTATTGCTTCTCCTCAATATCTTCCTTTTTTATCCTTATCCTTATACTCCTCATCACCATCATCATCAGCTGCAGACCATTACCATCATCCTCAACAACAACAACAACAACAACACCAACAACGAGAACACCACCGCTGCCCAGCATCCTCATTAACAACAAAAACAAACAACAAATCTTAACCATAACTCCGTTATCGCAATTATTTCTATCATCTTCGTCATCAAGATTTTATCAAAGTAATCATCTTAGCCGTCCTCATATATTTGTCATGTTATCACAATTATCAGCATATAGTACTCGACATATCAGGCTCAATATAAGAGTATTAATCTCATGTTTCAAAGCAATTGTTTAGTTACCAAACATTCGTATTCCTGATAGTTTCATGATCAAAGCTTATTGGTATTGACCGATTATTAAAAGGTAATATTGATAATCTGGTAATTAGAACATGCTGCTGTTTATGTATATGTCAATGTTTACGGTGACAATGTAGCATAACTACGATGGTACTATATATAACCACGGTGCCTATACCACGTGACTTTAAGATCTGTGTTGGGAGAATAAAGCGCGACCCAGTTAACAATTTTAAGGATGTCTTTTTAAATAGGTCACACTTATTAATGGGATAAAGTGGAGAGCCCGCTCATTCGCGAGAGTTTTCTATATGCATCATTATTTTTTTTTAACAAAGAAGTATTTTTTTCAGTAAAGTGCAACCGAGCGTGTGTAATATGAAGTCCCCACACTGATCCGACATTTTTTCTAACCGTTCAAACGCGTGGTTTCACTTAACTGAAAAAATACTTATTTGTTAACAAAAATCAAGACATCCTTAAACATGTTAACTAGGTCGCGCTTTTTTCTCCCAACACAAATCTTAAAAAGTCACGTGGTAAAGGCACCGTGATAACGTTTACACGTCCACAAAGTTTTTCATTGAGATCTAGTGTTGTTGATTAAGCTTTAACACACACGCTTTCCAATGTTCGTAGAATACAAGATGCAAGCGTAACGGCCTCGTGACAAAGTAAATTGTGTGTCTTCCGTGCCCGGTTTTCAGGGTGGGAAATGTCCTAAATCAATTGAATTTTGGTTTTATATACAACATTTAAATGGTATTAGGTCGCGCATATTAGGTATGGACGCTTGACATGTGTAGTGCTCATTGTTAAGCGAGAAACCAATGTGTTTTATGGCATATATGGACGTACGCCTGGTATTAAGCATGAGCATACAAAACATTTAACAATAAATTAATGCATGTTTGATTACTCAAGACATGACTTATTAGTAAAACAACCAATGGGCAATAATTTGGTGCATTATCCTCGTCTAGTTTGACGTTGATATATGATGTTCATTTGTACATCCATTTAGGTAGACAATATATTGAACTTGATGGAAACAAACATGGATTAATCATATCCTTAGTAATCTATCTTATGTAATATGTGGCAATAATTATGATAGTGACTTTATGCATATATTCCCCTTTCATTTTTGATCGATCGTTTATGAAAGATGGTGGACTATCGCCAGTGCATGACATTAAGCCAATCGTAGATAAAAAATGAGCGCTTATCTCAACGGCGGGCACGTGACATGCATGGTATACGCTTCTTCCGACGCTATTGAATTTCGACTGGGAATAGGTAACTGAATGTTCATGCAAGATCAATCACTGTCTGTTTACCAGTCGATTTATCTTATAAATAATTAAATCGTATAACTTTTCGACGCTTAGAGCACACTTAGTTGTTTCCGACTTTGTTTGCGCGGTTGATGCGTATGGTATCTCTCGCACCGGGAAATACCCAGTCGTTTTCACAGAATTCATGGAATTTTCTAGAACAATTTTGTTTTTTGCGAGCATCAAATGCTTTTTCCTCGTCGGAGTTAAATACCAGAAAGTTATTTCGCATTAAACGAGCTTTTAAAGCTACAAGTCCGTTTGACAGTGACTTATTATCGGTTCTAAATTTATCAAAATATGTTGGAATTGCTTCCAAGTAATGGTTCTGGGTTGTTTGATGCATATGTACTCTTCACTGTCACATATATGACTTCATTCAAATTCAATTTATCTCCCAATTCAATTTATCTCAATTTAACACTAGACAATTTTGTTTCAATGGCGCTTATTTAAGCCTCAACAACAGTACAGTTGTTTTGCTTTTTGCCAATGTCATTTTCAATGTCATGAATTATGAACAGATCTGTATTGATTTTGGGGTCAGTTGGATATGTTCTATCTTAAAAAAACATATGAGCCTCGCTCTGTGCAAAGGGGGTTTAGCGCCTGTGCGTAAAGTGTCGTCCCAGATTAGCCTGTGTAGTCCGCACAGGCTTCTGCGGGACGATACTCTCCGCTTTTATTGTATTTTTAGTTCAAGAAAGTCTCTTCTTAGCAAAACAACCAGTTAATGAGAAAAGTGTCGTCCCCGATTAGCTTGTGCAGGCTAATATGGGACGACACTTTACGCACATGCAATAAACCCACGTTTCACAGAGCGAGGCTCCTATATTAAAGCCCCTTTACGCTCAAAATCAACGAATTTAAAAAAAAAAAACATGAAATATATCGTAACATAAATTTAACACTTAAACAACCAGTGTTCTTTATACCAATAGCCAACATTTAAACGCTATATGTGGTCTGGTAACATAGTTTTTACAGGATATAAAATGCTCTTTTTTGTGGCACAATATATTGGTTTTAATTTCCCGCAACGATATCTATTGATACGACGCAAGAACACTAAATTGGAACATGAACATGTGTTGAATATATTGTACCAAAAAAAAAGAAAATTTTGTATCTTAACAAAATAACAGAACATACAGAAGCTTGCAAACGAGTTTATAAATCTCTTATACTAAAACACAAACCTGAACATTTCTAACAATTCGACAAATGGAAAGACACGCAAAATAATCCAGACCTTATCCAAAGAACTATCTTTATCCAACCAGTCCAATTCACTATTGACACCAAACTCAGAAACTTCCAATATTAATATCTCATGCACATTTTACCAAACAATACTTACCTCAATAAATGCCATCTCGTTCCGTCAACATTATGTGATTTTTGTTATTTTGTACGTATTCTGGGATTGTCATTTCATTAAAAAGTTTTGGACGGATATCAAAAACTTTATTTGCAACAAGAAAGAAAGGTTAGAAAACATTGAACTCAATTTTGCAATTATATCATTCTGCAATTTGACCAAAGCTGACTCCAAAAATACACACGATATAAACTATGTGGTATTATTAGCTAAATACTTTATCTTTAAATGCAAACAGGAAAAAGCAACACCGCAAATAAATGCTTTTGTGTCTTTTTTAAAAATAAATTAAACTCGAGGAACTAATATCGACAACACAAAATAGATTACAAATATTTTATACTCACTGGTCGCTTTTTATGCTCAATAAGTACAACTACCCTAAATAAACCGTTAAATATAATTTGAAACATCTACTGTACACCTACCTTAAAGCAACATACACTTTTCCTTTTTCTATTTTTGTTTGTTTAGTATCTATATATATATTTATATACTTTTGTCATTCTATTCCATGTTAGTTAACATTTAAAAACATATTTTATTTCACACTAACCATAGTCTTCATAGATGCTTTGTACCATAATTATATCGAAAAAATGTGAAACAAATATACTAAATATTAGGTATTTCATACATTATATGTGCTGCAGAATATATAATTCATTAAACATATTACGATGGAAATAAAAAATGGAATAACAAAAATAAGGAACACTCATTGTTTAACTAAATATTTGTTGATTTTGAGCGTTATAAGGGCTATAACGATTCCCACTTATTGCTTAAGAAACATTTACGATTGACATACATGTTCAATCCTTGTATCAAATATCTTGAAAACACATCGGTCAGTAAACTATTTTGTTTAAATAACTTGACTTATAGGATGAGTTTGTCATATCGGTTGTTGCCAGTATTGTATTATTTGTTTGTGTTTAAACCATTATCGACTGCTTAGCGTTTTGTCCGACCATCGACCCGAGATTACATGGTACAAATTGATTGGGTATGTGCTCCGATTTGAGCACACCTCACAACTGTCAGCGTCCCTTGGGCCAAATGAGTTACAGCTTACGTATTGTACAGTCAGTTACGGTCCTGAACACAGTGAAACAACGTGCCAGACGTTTAATGACGTTATTGTTTGCATTGAAATGAAGTGTAATCAATCAATCAAGTTCAAAGCTGCGTCCCTTTAAGCAGATAAACTATTACGTAAGTAGGATTATAACATATTCATACTTACATTTAAATTGCTATATTTCATAGTTTCGGAAACATTTTTGTGTTGTTAAATAATCATGTAACAATGCAAGTTTTGCGCGCGACGTTTAAGAGTGTGTGTTATCTTTAAGAAACATCATACATATAATACAGACAGTTGAGTTCCTAACATGAACACAGAGAACGGTCTTTTTGCATTTAATTGAAAGTGCAATCAATCAATTTTATCTCACTGCTTAATATATATATATATACATTACAAGTTACTTATAAAAGAAACATTTTAGAAGTTGATTTTATTTTAATATTTGAACAAGATGTAAATACAACTATTACCTTGAAACTAAACATTTAAAATATGATGATGGTTTCCAAAAAGAAGTGAATTGTAAAATAAGTAGTAAATAACGCATATTTTACTTTTGAGTATGCATTTTCAGGATTGTCCCCGTAAATGACATTATGCTGTATTTGGTGACCGAATTGCCCTGATCGGGTAAACGCTCGATCTTTTAATTTGACAACATGGATTTTTTTTTATCTTGAATGTACCGAGAAGGACGAATATTTACAATTTTCTGTGAGAATCTAGTGCCCAAAATATTGACAGCGTCCCTTTATTTGTTTTGAAGTGAAATATTAAAACCACCAGATGTGTTTTTGTTCTCAATGTATTTTATATCTGATACAGTGTCTAACAAAATGTTGCACAATAAGGGATCATTAGTTTAAAGAACACATACTACTTGTAATGTAATATTGCAAATTAACACAATAATTTGCTTTCTAGGTTATAAGGCAAAACGAAATAAGAATTACAACGTGTTAATTAAAAAACATCAATATACGTTTGATTATAAGGATGCTTAATGTTAAGAATGGTGGGCAATCAATTAAATAATATACAAACTATCAAATTTTACTAAATCAGATCAAACATATAATTATTATATACTTTAATTGATATTATTACTTAAAGGTTTAAAAAACTACATAAACACTATTATGAATGTTGTAATTAAAAAAAATTACAACATTATTTGTTTATAATTCCCGTATCCAGATTTTGTTTATCTCGAACGTACAAAACAGTTATAATACCATTTGTTTTAATTGAATGTGTTTGCTCTTATTTGAAGACACACCTCTTATTAAATGGGAAATACCAATACGTATTTTATGAATTTCTTCAACATAATACTATATGTATTGTGCAAACATATAATGTTATAGGTTTTTGTTCTTAATGACTTAAAATACACGGTCCTAGTATCGCGAACATTTTCACTATTAAAACTCAAATAAGAAGATGTTTTTATCAGTTTCAACTGAGCTAATTAAGAATGTCGAACTGCTTAATAACGATCTGAAATCCAGCTATAAATAGAATCATGACGCATTCGTGAACATACATTTAAGCCTGATATTGAACTCACATACAAAACTCGGGTCACTTGTTCCTAAAATACCCAATCCAATCACATCCATTATATGCTCAAGTGAATTAGTAGCTTTTCCAGGCAGATGTCTAATAATGTATTGCTAAATATTCGTGTTCACGTATTAAGACGTGTAACTTAAAGAAACCGTTTGATTATGCATGCATATTATTCCTTAAGTGTGTTTTTTTTATATGATCCTCTTCTTCACATAACATTCTTACTTATTATCGGAACTGTTAACGACGGTTTATATAAATAACCTAAACAAGACCAGACGGGATTGCGATGTCGCTCTCAAAACCGACCAGGCGATGGCATGCACAAGGGTCCTCTGAACAACAACAATAATACAAACATTAATAAAGTATTATCTGCGTTTTTTCTCAAAATATTTGTTTAAAGGTTTTAATAATGGTAACCCGTGTTAAACAAACAATTATGTTCGCTTAATCGTTGAATTTAGGCTTTTTTTAACGACAAATGGAATATAATGTATATTGAAGTTAAGTAACTACAAGTCAAACACATTAGAAAGAAAACATAAGATTGGAACGAATGTATATGTATATCAGAGCACGAACGTCACAAAGCTTAAATGAAATTCCTGAAAACATATCTGGATAGATACACCAAAAACTCTACCCTTAATACTAGACAATACAAACAGTATTGTACTAATTAATAAAACAATACTTATTTTAAAAATATCTGGGGTCACAAAATGACAGCAAAAGGAGTTTAAACCGGGTTTAAAAGTTATATTATTTTCATTTTCGCTAAAATTATATATACGACAAACTATTTCGTTTTATATTATACGATTAAAATGTCACAATTGTGTTATCTTATTTTTAAACAAATTTATGTAAATTAACAAGGAATGTTTAATGAAATAATTATACCTCAAGAAACTGTCCCAAGTTCAATTTGCATATAATCATCCCTGCCTAATTTTATTTAGCCATGACAGTGGAAATAATATATCCCTATCGGGCTATATTTGTTTTAAAGGGACTGTAAACCACGAATGACGAAAAAATAAAAGTTGAAAAATACCGTATTTTTTACAATTATTAGTTTATATTGATTCAAATATCACGACTGGTATATAATATTGCTTGAAAATAGTTTTTTTTTATTTTTACTTTATTTTTTTATTTATTTCTTTAAACTGGGAATGTCTTCCAGGTAACTACCAGTTAACTATAAATAACGCAAGTAGATTGATCATCATTGTCACGTGGTAAACCCAGGAGTGCGAATTGTGCATGCGTAGTGAATTGTATATCTTTTATATATAAAATGATCAATTTACTTGTATTTTTTTTAGTTTGTATATCGATATGTCACCTATTTTCGCGATGTAGTTTCGATTTCACATCGCGAAATTTTATTACCGAATATACTGAATATATGAACTTTTTTCAAGTTATGTAATATACCAATCGTGATATTTTAATCAATATAAACTAATAATTGTAAAAAAATACGGTATTTTAGAACTTTTCTTTTTTCGGCATTCGTTGTTTACAGTCCCTTTAATATAAACATCGCGTGGGGCTAAACATTATAGCACGGGTTTACAAAAAAAAGAGGTTTTAATCGGTAGGCGCTTATTAAAGTGTGAAAAAAAATCAATGCCAAGACTGAGCCCGGACTTAAATTTAAACATTTGAAAGTGCAGTTGCAATAGAAGGAACAAAACAAGTAAGCATTATGATGTTTTCCAGTTTTTTTTTCAGGTTATCAAATGGGAAAATGGTTTGACAGAATAACAACAGGACAGATCAAAAGTTACACTTAGGGATACAATTTGGTACATCGCATCCGTACAGCAAAATAAAGAAAATTACAATCACCATATCAACTTATCCATGGATGTGCGCATACGCAAGAGGACAAAGTGTAGCCTTTAAATGTCACCAGTACAAACAGGTCGAGGTAGAAAGCTATTATCTGCAGTTTTACTTAAGTTGGTTTCGATTACAACGAAATAAAACGGTTGATTTGCTATTGTAAGTCAAATTTGTCTTTATTAAATATCCAATAGATCAATCAAAATAGATCAGTGTTATAGCTGGTCATATGCAATTTTAATACATAATGTCCCATATACTGTGTTCATGTTGAGTAAGAAAACACTGAATCGGATGTATTGCATGTTACGTTTATTACATGTTTACTATGATTGGAATCTAGTCAACGAAGGCTGTTTTAGTCTATTCGATGCTCGGTGAATTTATAGAATTTAGCGGAGATTTCGCCCGTGGAATTTTCCTCCATTTGTTTGGATATTAAGAGAGAATTATTGGTTTAGGAAGTTTATATGGATACTCCATAATTCAAATATCGTTAAACAACTGATAGACTGTATGTTTGTTTTGCAAGAAAATTGATAGTATAATCAAATATTATTTTATATCGGATTGATTTTGCATTCTGCATTTATGATTTTGAATAGAATATTGATGAAAAATTTATATATATATATATATATATATATATATCTTTATATATATATTTATATCTTTACGAACAGAATTAGAGTATATATCACAGAGCAATATTATTGATTCTCTCTGGAAAACATAAATCAATTGTCTTTGTTTAAATGTCGCGCTTATTACAACAGCACACAAAACATGCGTTTAACATGTATAATACTATGTCAAAAGTAATACATGCCTACACGCATGGTATGTAGTCCTATGTTAGAAACAACAAACTGTATTGTACATATGCACTCCCGTCTCATAAGTTCCATATCTGAAATAAATGTTAAGTTCATATGAATAATATATTAATAGACTTCTAATTGGGCTGTTCCACTTTTAGGGGTACCAAGACGAGGTCATTGTCTTTAAGAACGTATTTTCTCTACCATATGCCGTTAACATTAATTATACATCACACAGATACTACGAGTGAAACCTACAATGTATTCAGAAACTGTGTTAGTGTAACCAGTATCAAAGAGCGTGGTAATGTATGAATATGATTTATTAGCTTAATGTTTGAACGATTCTTTTGAAATGCGAGGCATGTGTGGGTTACTGTTTTTGTTTTCGAGCAAATAAACTCATCTGATTGAAAATTTACTGTGTTTGCTGGTTTAAACAAACAATAAATAAACATCCAGTCATTGTTGTTGAGAAAAATAAAACTGACAGGCGTTTATGATATGCAGTACTCTAAAGCACCACTTTAGAAGTCAATGTAAAATATTATATAAATACTATATTGTACTAGTTTGCAACCATGTCCGGCACCTACAACAATGTATAAACAATTTCATTAACGTTTATCTTCGGCCAAACGTTTTAACAGTATACAAGCAATTCAGCGTTTGCTTCATGAATGCGTCTGTGGTTTAAGCTGTCTACAGAGTTTACAAGTGCAAGAAACTAATGTAACCACTTTTATAATGCTTTATGACTAACAAAAAACAACACCATAACAGCGAGGTAATAGGATGAACATAAATACTATTTAAAATCATAATTTAATTGTTATAGGGGGGGGGGGGCTGACAAATGTTTAATATACGATACGTAAAAATCAAGCAACACCAACTTTTAAGAACTCTCACTTGTGTTGTCATCCAGTATCCGCACAATAATTCAAATAGATTAAGAGGACTGTAGCTACAATATGTTCAGAAATAGATAAAGTGTAGAAAATTGATCAAACAAGAAGAGTCCATTATGCTTTTGGAATTACTTGTCCTATGTCTCATGAATTAACTCAAATACTAGTTGAAGCTGACAAGCTTTTTTAAAACTTCCTATCCAATGATGTTTCTGCAGGTGTAGTATCCCCATATCTAGTATCTATCAACTTTGGCAAAAGATATGTACGTTAAAAAATTTCCTTTCAGACATTTGGACTTTTTTGCATTTCACATTACCACGGTGTATCATAAAAATTACGATACAATCAACTGTTTTAAAACTTCTTTTAATCACATCAACCTCAATCGAAAGAACATATGCGTGTAGAAAAAATGCAAACCTTGTTATTATCTATAGACAAAATATCGGTCCTTATTTATTATCTAGCAAAAATACGACTATATATTTATTATTGAATTGCACTAAATAACATGCTTTTATTGTTAACATAGATTTTGTGAAACACACGAAATAGAGACTGATAAAAAGTAAACACAAGTTAATAGATACAATCAATGTTTTATGGTGTAACACATAAACCTATCGTTCAAAATTGTTGATACACTTTAAAACGGAAATATTATGCACATATGGTAAGCTGTTTAGAATAGAACAAAACTATGTGATGTGTAAACATTTCCGAAAACCTGTATCGGCCTTTATGCCTTATGTATGTTTATTGACAGTCGTCATGTCGTGTTATTTTTTCGGCACCATATATTTTATAACGCTTTAATAGTTATCACACAACACACTGAAATAATTAATAAAATGTAAATGTTTATATGAATCTCGAACTTGCGTTCACAAAAAAATATTGATCATCCACACATGTTCGTACATTAATCTTCCGCTCTAATTATGTACAGGGAAGATTATGGTACTGTGGTGTTTTGGTCGTATCGCAAGATTTTATTCAGTTAAGTTGTATTCCACAAACCCGCAGGTATAGTGTTAAGCGATGGCGGACCATTAACGACTGCGTTACAATACACCGTAACATCATACTAATATCGTAGTATATGTTTTATACTACTAACAATAAAAAAAAAAACGGAAATACTCATTAACACAACGATTTTATTGAAAACAGTACATTTACACAAAAGAAATACAAATCGCATGTTTAAAAACGAATACATTTCATGACGTTCATAATTTAAATATATATATTAAGCGTGTATACAATATAATTGGGTTTCGGAATGTTCAGAATATAAAAGATACATATCACATAAAAGTAGTCTGCTTTCCCAGCCGTTGAATATCTTAACGGATTTTTCATCGTGAAATGCACAATTCCTATAGGTTAAGTAGCTTGTATTATATATTGGTCCGACTATTTTTAAATGCAAGAAGCTTTACAATTCTCATAGCGATTAATTTGGATTTACTGAAGGCAGCTTTACAGGTGATAAGTAATTCCTAAGCGGCATTAATTACTTTGATACTCCACCTTACTACAGGAGCAGATAATGAATAGTTGTCTTGTTCGTAACTCGGTGGCATGCGCTGTCTGGGGATAGGCTCTAGCGTTGATTTCCTGTTTTCTATCCGAACAAATAAACTCCTCTTTTATTAACATTTGCAAAGAATTCGGCTTGTCGAATCATTGTCATTGAAAGGTAATGCTAAGTGAAATAATACATTAGACCGGAAACATGTAATGATTTCATGAACATCTAAATGCGATGCAATACTGAACGTGTTTTGTATCAGCCTGTTGCATTTTTTTTACTGATAATTAATCTCCTTGCCAAATAGGGCTTGATGACGTAATACTTTACCTAGGGGGTCGACTTATTATAGTTGTCAATGTAATTATATGTTAAAAGACACGAATTTAGAGAACATATAAATGAAACTGACTATGCAGAGAAATACATGATTTGATTTTGCATGCGATTGTGCATGCAATGTTTCGGAGTTCAAAGAAGTATATGATAAGAACATTACTTTTTAAATTGTACATTTTCAATATTTTACGAGAACAATACATATAGTTAGCTTGTAATTTTTAATTTTGCAATAAGTTTTAAAACCTCTAGATACAAAGAAATGTGAATGTTAAGCAATACAAAAACATTTCATAAGATTTAATTAGTATATATAATGGGGTTTTTAGCTCCTTAAATGCTGATTGAACCCCGAATACGTTGCATTGAACGCCCCATGGTGGGGACCCTAGTTGTGTTCATGTGTGTGTATTTGCTCTGTATGTGTCTATATTGTCCAGTAAATTTAGTGTGTGTCTCCGTTTTGTAATTGGTAAATTGTCATAAATAAAACGACACATGCTATAGTACGGTTTTTCACATGCTGGTAATTAAGAAGTTCCACTGGGTGCTTTTACATACACACGAAACAGAAGATCAAATAAGACAATAATACAAAAAGTATAAAGCAACATTTGTTCTGTTAAAATTAACAGTTATATCGCATAACGTTCACATGTGTGTCGATTCTCATTCGGGCAGACGGTTATCTACCATAGTCAATTTCACGGGTTTGGCAAAAGTGCCATTTGGTTATCAATTCGCGGAGGTTTGGGCATTATGTTTTGTCATTTGCGAGTTCTGCGAAGTGCATTATCATGTCCGTGCCGCCTTTGCACACCAATCTCGAAACATTGTACTTATACAAGCACTGTCACAGTTAATCCGAAGGCGAAGGGCATCGGTGCGAATAATTTGATTCTCCGCTGCATCTTAATTGTTGGTAAAAGTCGTCCCAGATAAACAACACGACCAATTACCTGCGTTTGTAATTTTATTCAGTCACTAAATTCGTATAATGGAAAATATATTTAACCCAAAGGTCGTTTAAATTAAGGTTACGTTATTTGATATAAAAAAGGACACCGTGTTTCATTTCTGATGCAAGTGTGAATGTCCAGGATAAGGTCTTGTTTAGCGTTAACTGTGTGCCTTTATAATAATGCAAATATCATAAATACATATGTGAAATTTGAACTCGCTTGTTTTTCTGACAAAGTCTCGTTTTGTGTGTAGTTGTCTTATGGTCGTGTGTGGTTTAGCAAAGTCAGCGTTATAGTTTAAAGTATAACCTCTTCTTTGTATGTATATGCAATAAGTTCATATGTTTAAATTATTCTTGGTGGATACAACTGTTCCATAAAAAAAATGTATTGAAAACATAACAACACTGTTACTAAAACTGTTCCTTCCTTCTTTTTTTGCACTACCAAAATGTATATGAAATAAACAGTTACGCTAATTACAGAAATTAACAATCTCGTCAAACGCGCATTATTAGCGCAATGTTTCTTCGTTTCTATGTCCGTATACTGCAAACATATACATTCGTGTTATATCTTAAAACAAAGTTTTTTAAGACTAAAGACTAAAAAGTCTAATATGATGCACATTTCTGAATTCGTGTTGTACTTCTAATTGTTCTTCATCTCGAAATTGGTGAATAAAACAATACGTAATACATCATTTATTATAACAAAAATATCCGGTGGGTTTTGATTCAATGACAAAATATTTCGTTATTGAAACACAAATATAATGAGTCTTTCAGAACATAAAAGATGGTGTTTAAAAATATTTATTTTAAACATGTTCCAAACATGTATTAGAGCTTAATGTTCCGAATAACATTACGAGTATAGTTCAATCATATCCCCAATCAGCCTCGGGACGAAAAACAAGCAATGTATTTATTTAAAACAGAAATATACGCACCAAAGGCACAAATGTGTCACTTAGTGTACAGCTTATTCAAACACACACACATACAAACCATATGAAAGAAATTCGAAATTAATGGACTTACTTCTATATATCTTCAGTATTTTATTGTATATCCTTACCTTTAAGAACATCACTATAAACAGTGATTGGGATACACCATTAACCATTTGATGAAGCATTATACTAAATTATTAAATTACCATTTCTTTATTTTATGTAGTAGAGTTCAAGTTGATCATGAAAATCTGGTGTAATAATGTTTCAGTAATTACGATTTAATATCGATCATATTTTATTTATTTTATTTAAAACTATCGTGGCTAAGAGCATACAAATCAAAACCTGCAAATCTCTCGATGTGTGCAAATAACAAAATAACCTTGCTGCCTTTTTAGTTCTATGTTCTTCCATTCCATAATTCTTTTTTTTGCATTTTTGTTTCGTTCAACTTGCGCATTTGCGTGCCGGTTAGACTTGTCCATGAAACGTTTTTTTTTGTTTATATTGTCGACATTTGCCCAATACCTAATTGTTTTTGCTTTTATAGAACATGCGATGAAAATGTCGACAATTTCACTCGGATATATATTTCGAACAACACAAATGCTAAGATAACAGAACGAGTTAGAACCGTCGTTAAAGCTTAATGAACGTTTTGTTAAACAAACTCTTGGAGTTCTTAGTAAACACATGTCTGTTAATATTCTACACAGATTTGAAGGTGTCATGAAAAGTAACCGATGATTTACTTGATTAAAAACATGTTTGTGGATTGTTATTATATTTTGTATAGACTGAAACAAATAGTATTGAGATCAAATGTCTTTTTACCGAGAAAATATAATCTTTTCCGTTGATTTGTTTTCATATAACTACAATAATTAGATTACGGTTAGAACAAGTACACTCCTGTGTCTGGGGTTCCAGTTTGTAATATTTAATCACATTATCTGACACTGTCGCACTTATCAAACAAAAGGTATTTTTATTTTATGCTGTTTTGTTTTCATAGCATTTTACCACATGCATTTATTTGTGTTGGTTGTCCCGGGTTAATGCTTCTTGACACAGGCATGAGTGTTGTGTAACAGACAAAATGTGATACACTATAAAACTTATCAGAATAAATATTGCAATTTGTCACACTTATGAAGAATACTACGCGTAATGATACCGATTGATACATAATTTGCTCCCGGAAGTTTACAAATCGTACCCTAAGGTTGTGATTATATTGCAGATCATGCTGAAGTGCTGCAAAATTTTTATCAATTGGGTTCTGAAATGTTGCCGACCTAAGACCCCGGATGTAAACTATATATGTGTGATCGGTTGCTATGAGGCGATTTTTTATCAGGGTTTAGACGTATACCAGCCTACTTATTGATGGATTGATATTGGTATTGACGATTTGCAGGACCACCCACAAGGGGGATGTGGTTATGATTTACTTACTTTGTGTGAAATATATATATGTTTTTATAAATTTTACAACAGTCGAAAAACGAAGGCTCTAACTCGCGGGGACCGACAAGAAAAAGTCTTGCCATCCGAAATTTGAGCCAAACGAGTTCTTATTCATTGTGTTTACTAAACAAAGTCTGCAACAGATTTTCATCTCCTGTGGAAGAATATTCATTCGCCTAAACTCAGTATTACTGTTTGCTTATGAATTAATAAAAACCAAATACTAACTAAAAAGTTGTATCAAAAAGTATGTAAAAACAGTTACACTTACATCAAACAAATATAACAACATAAATGTATATTAGATCAGCTGGTTTTTTACGAAGCACATTTATGGGTACATTTTAACAAAACTGCACTAAGATTCAAAACATGCATAAACACTTTATATACAGCACACACATATTACACAACAATATCGATTATTCGTTAGTTTTTTTGGAATAATAAACTGATTTCAGTTTATGTGGTGTTGATAAATTGTCGTCAATATACGAATTTTAAAATTGCATCCAGACGATTTTGGACATGCTGTGAGTCTTTGCACTGTCCTTGAACATCCTGCATTATACCGCGTCATTGATTACTTTATACAGTGTACCAAATTACAACTTTGACTTAAATCGTTGTATAAACTATATAACTTAAACATTCGTGTTTGAATATATGATATATTTTGGGAAATGTTCATTTGTGTAAACTATTATCTTTAACTATGGTGTAAACTGTTTTAACACTGAAACTATTTTAGAAATACGAGTAGTTAAATATTAAATGCATACCTATCTCCCTTCACATTTAATTATAGTGACAGCAATATCATAGGCTATACAAAAACAACCATATATTTATGCAGGAAATTGAACAATCACATTATGCAAAAGAAGTCAGTAATATACAGATATGAAATGTATAATGTTAGTAATAATCATGCTACTCAAATTTCAACTTTCACTAATCACATTGCATACAGATTACAGCGTGTTAATTGCGCATGTAAATTACATTAACAGATTATCAAATTGATTTCATTACGTTAAACATTTTCGGATTAAAATCAAATGTAGAAATATTGAAAAACAAGTTACACAAACTGTTAGATCTGACTTCCTGTTATAATGGATATTATAAATGCGAGCAGATACGAAGACAAAGAGACTAAAAACATTAATACCTCACCAAGTACATTGCGATGTTATAGCTATTTAACGGCATGAAATCACGTATTTATTAATTGGATTCTTGTGTTGACTAAACTTGGACTTAAATTTCAGGAAATTGAAAGTGCAATTGCAATATGAGCAGCACATTAGTTTTATGTACGATGCTGTCTATTTTGTGCAGGTTATCAAATGGGCAAATGTTTTGGCAGAATAAAAAACAGACAGAGCAAACATTAACACAAACGAATACAATGTGGGACACCGCATCTGTACAGCTCGAACAAACATAATATAAAGTATAAATCAAATTACACAACCGAAAACATGATAATTTATATTACCATTCGCCTTATCAAGGAGTGTACTTAAACGGTGGATGAGAAAGTATAGCCTTTCTAAGTCACAATTACAAACAAGTCGATGTACGAACATATAAATTGCAGTTTAACTGTCCGTTTGTATTACAACGAAAGAAAACGGTTGATGAGCTACTGTAAGCCCAAAGTTTCTTTATAAGAGAATCAATAATTCAATTAAATTAGATCATTGTAAGCGTAGAAAATATGCAATTTTAATACAAACAGTCTTATAAACTGTGTCCATGTTGAGCTAAACATAACGTTATCTGATTTATTGCATGTTACGTTTAATAGATGATAAGATTCGATAATTATTTATGAATACTGTTTCAGCCTATCGCTGCTCGCTGAATTTAGGAATTTATCGGAGACTTCTCCCTTGGGATTTTCCTTCTGCTGTTTGGATATTAAGAGTACATTATGGGGTTCATATGTTGAGATAGATACTTAAATATTCAAAAATTATAAAACGATAAACACGCAAGATATGTATTGCAAGATAATGAAAAACATAATAAAATACTATTGTTTATATCGGATTGATTTTTAATTTTGCTTTGATTGGGTCATTAGAAAGAACATTGATTTTAAAATGCTATATAGCTGTATTAACAGAACTGGAGTATACTTCACACAGCAATATCATTTATCAACTTTGCAAAAGTAAATGTCAATGTTTTAACAGCACATCTGTTACATAAAAGCATGCTTTAACTCTTTGAGTAAAATATGTTGAAAGTAGTCCACGCCTACACGCAAAACCCCATGAAGTAGTATGTGAGAAACCACATACAGTATTTTTCAAGCGTCTCAAAAGGTTCCTATCAGAAATAAATGTTAAGGTCATATAAATAATAAATTTATCGACTTGTAATTGACATGTTACACTATTAAGGCTATCAAGACGAGGTCACTGTATTATTTAACGAGCATTTGTTTATTGTTATCGGTCAATGTTCGGTTACGTGTACATTATTAACTTTACCATAGACGTTTAACATGAATTATACATCATGCAGATAATACGAGTAAAACCTACAATTTATTCAGTAACTGGTTTATAGTAAACGATACCAAAAAGCGTGGATATGTATGAACATAATTATTATTTGTATAACTGGATATGTAAACGATTCCTTTAAAATCCGAGGCATAAACGGTTAACTTGTGTTTATCTTTTCTAGAGAATAAACTCATCTGATTAAATATTTACTTTGTATGCGGGCTAAATCAATCATTATTGCGGAGAAAAAAAATGACAGACAAATAAAACTGACCGGTGTTCATGACATGCAGTATTTAAACTCTTAACTTTAGAGCTCAATGTGAATGATGATACTTAATAAGTTTGGGTATTTTTATCCATTCAAAAATCATCTCCAACTAATTATATACAATTGCATTAACGTTCATTGTTGACAAATGTTTTATTAGGGTATAGACGCGATTCAGCGTGTTCGTCATAAATACATCAATATTTCTAGCTGTCTACACAGTTAACAAGTGCAAGAAACTACTGTTACCACTTTTATTTGATCTATGACTAACAAAACACCAGGATAGCAAGGTAATAAGATGAACATAAATTATATTTTAAACTATATTCAAATGGTCAAATCGCAGCCAAATGTGTAATATACGACTCGTACACATCAAGCACAACCAAGCAGTCACATATGTTGTCAACATGTGTCGGTACGATAACTCAATCCGATTTCGAGGTATGTAACTATAATATGTGCAGACAAATATAAAGCGTAGACATTTAATCGAACAAAAAGCTTCCATTACGATTTTGGAATAACTATTGAGTCCTAGTTCACGAGAATTAACTCAAATACTACTTGAAGCTGACAAGCTTGGTTAAACTTCCTATCCAATTATGTTTCTGCAGTTTAAGTATTATCATATCTAGTATCTGTCAATTTTGGCAAGATATATGTCGGTTATTATTATTCCTTTCAAATATTTTACCACGCTATGTGAGCATTTATTGTGCATTTTATATTACAAAAGTGTGTCATAACAAACGATACAGTTTAATGTTTAAAAACGTATTAAATCACACCAACCTTCACCGGAAGAACATATGCGTATAGAAAAATACCGGTTCTTATTATTATCTAGAAAAAATCCGGTCCTTATGTATAATCTGGAAAAAATACAACTATATAGTTATAATAGAATTGCGATTAATAAGTTTTATTGTTAGAATAGATGTTGTAAAACACACAAAATGAACACTGATCAAACGTAAACACAATGAAATTCATTCAATTTATATTGAATGGTGTAACACATACATTTATCTTTAAAAAGAGTTAATACAATTTTAAACTTAAATGTTCTGCACATTTAGTAAGCTGTTGAAAATACAACAGGACCATGTGACGTGTAAACATTTCTGAAAACCTGTGTCGGCTAATATGCCTTATGTCTGTTTATTGAGAGTTGTCATGTCATGTTATATTTTGGCACCGTATGTTTTTATGAAGTTGTTATAGTTATCACAGAACCCACTGAAATAATTAACAAACTGTAAAAGTTTATAAGATAATCTCGAGCTTGCCTTTACAAATAAATATTGATAATCAGCACATGTTCGTGCATCGACCTACCAATCTAATTATGTACAGGGCAGATTGCATGGCTGTGGTGATTCTTTAGGTCGTATCGCACGATTTTATTCAGTAAGATTTTATATTACAAACCCACAGGGATATTGTGAAGCGATGGCGTTACATTACACCGTCACATAATATTAATTCGTAGTACAAGTATAATATACCAACTACATGTAACATTAAAAACAAATCGGAAATACTCATGAACACAACGATGTTATTGAAAACGGTACATTTACACAAAAGAAATACAAATCACATGTTTTTAAACGAATACATTTGATGACTTTCACAATTTAGACGTATATTGAGAGTATAAACAATATAATTGGGTTTCGGAATGTTTAGAATATTAACGATTCATAACACATACACGTAGTCTGCTTTCCCAGCCGTTGCATACGGACACGGGATTTCTCATCGTGAAATGCACAGTTCCTATCAAGTATCATGTATTACATATTATTCCGAAATTTTAGAAATGCGAGAAGCTTTACAATTCTCCTAGCGATTAATTTGGATTTACAGAAGGCAGCTTAACTAGTAAAAAGTCATTCCAAAGCGGCATTAATTACTTTGATACCCCATCTTACTACAGGAGCAGAGAATGAATAGTTGTCTTTTTCGTCATTCAGTGGCATGCGCTTTTCGATCAAATAAACTCCTCTTTAATTAATATTTACGCGGAATTCAGATGGCGGATCATTGTCAATTTTTCTACTTTGAAGAGTAATGCCAGATTAAATAATAAATAAGATCAGCAACATTTAATGATTTAACGAAAATCTAAATGCGATGCCATGATACTGAAAGTGTATATATAAGACAGTTGCAAAGTTTCTAACTAATAGTTAATCTCCTCGACCTTTGCGAATTTGATGACGTACAACTTTACATATGGAGTCGACTAATTATATGTGCATACATGATTTGATATTTACGGAAAACTGGCATGAGTGCATTTGATTTGCAATATAATTAACGATGTTTTTCACGGTCTACGCGTCAGCTTCGACGGTTTATGACCCCACAAACTGCACGCAATGATATGACCGTCACAATTTTGCATGAAGGTTGGCAATGTTGGGTCATTGACGAGTTCTGAGCGTTGCTATATTGTGTCCCTTCCGCTTTTGCACAGCAGTTGAGGATGTTCCAGTACAATATCATTGCTAAAATGCATGGTTAAAGTTGTAATGTTTTATTTTATTTTACCTGTTTCACTATCAACCAGATTTATTACTTCAATTAGGTAAGGTATTCCATGCATTTCAATTAAATAAGAACAATTTGTAAACGAGAAATAATTACACTCTAGAAATAATTTACTAATGAAAGAAGTATGTACAGTTTACCCGAAGGCGGAGGTAATCGGTGCGAAGCCTTTGATGCTCCGAAGAATCGTAAATTGTAGTGAAGGCATGATAAAATAACGATTGACGATAAACCTGATAAAATTAAGCGAACTCAATTAATTCAACCAGTAGAATATGGAGGAATCAGACTAACGG
>VMBQ01000313.1:279791-305214 GCA_007657795.1 Dreissena rostriformis | reverse complement strand
ATTTGGGTATGTGGTGGCATTGCATGTTTATTGTTAGTGAATTAGACTAGATATCCATATTGCATGGCATCACTGTTATGCTATTTATTTGCACATTTGAAAAAGGTCCTTGGGCTGTCAGGAGGGTTTGCCAGGCAGTTGGGTGGATGGACAGTTTCATGGATTTCAATTGAAGCAGAATCCTGCATTTTGATGCAAGCATTTTGCAATTTTGTCACTTTTGGCTCCTCCAAATTATTTATCTTGCATCATTTTGTTGCAAACGTCACCATGAAAATAACATTAAATGTATTTTATATTACACAAAATGTAGTTTTTATACGCCCGTATAAAATACGGGACGTATTATGTGAAACCCCTTGGCGGGCGGGCGGGCGGGCGGCGGNATATCTAGACTTCAGTATTTTGACCCCTGAAAATTTCATTTGACCCCTTAAAACCACGGGGTCATTTGACTCCTGGTTTTCAACAGCAATTTAAATCCCTGAGTGTAATATGATTGTCTTGAGCATAACTTTGTCTACAGTCGATGGATATTCAAATAACGTTGAAAGTTATGATCATGATAGGCAAAGTGTAATGCCCTTGAACCAGGTCCCTAGGTCCAAGGTCACAGTTCAAGTTCATAATGTCAAAATTAATATCAAAAACCAACCAGCAACATGTCCTGAGCATAATTAACTTTGTTTATCGAGCATGAAATTTGAAATACCTTGTAGCAAACAAGACCCAGGTCATTTCATCAAGGTCACAACCCAAGGTCAAAGGTCTTTACATTGTCTTGACCTTTGTCATAGAGCATAACTATTTTTTTCAAATGAGTTGACATACGTAAAAAGCCTACACAGATTGAGTGGAACACTCAAGAACACAGTCCTTAGGTTCAAGGTCAAGGTCATAATTCTAGGTCAAAGGTAAAATAAGAGAAATTAAGACTTTTCAATTTTTTTCCAGAAAACACACACTTTTACTATGGGCATATTTTCATTACAATCGCACTGTTGTTGAATCATGTATTGCACTTACATTTATACAGCTTCTTAATATGTGCATTTATCAGAACATGTTTTTTTTGCAAAACAAAATATATTTAAAACAAACCATGGTAGAGAAGGTAATTGGTTACTTCATTACTAATTGATCTTACCTATACATTCACTCAGACTGCATGCAGCAAGAAATGATCTTTATTGTATTTTACAATACTATTGTGGTATACCTGCCTCAAATAAATGTGTATACTTACTGGTAGTGTGTAAAAAATGTCATGGTCCCATTGCAAAGCTTCCAAGCTCTGTTGTTAAACATAAGTTTGCAGATTGTGGCAGTCATCTTTCCAACATGCGATGCACCTGTTTCGCTATCAACTCAATAATTTTACAGAAATTGCCAGCATCATTCAGCTTAACCAGTTTCAACAACAATAGGCTGTTTTTTTGATAATTTTCTTTCAGCTGCTTGCCAAAATACCAGACAATTGATTGTTTGTGGATGCAATATAATGGCCCCATGCCATTGCTAGTTATAGATGTCAGCCTTCTTGATATATTGAAATGTATTATTTGTTTTATGTAATTCCCAAATTTCTTTTATGACTCAATTAATGAATGTATGTAGTGTATTTCTATCATGTGCATCGGGAATTTCTCACAAGGCCATGGCCCCCAGAAGACTTGTTACTTTGGTAACAGGGAATAGTGCGAGATACATGAGATGACCTTGGGTCTATAAGAGCCTGGTGAAAATTACACTGCACCTCGGTTTAACATCTTGAGGGAAAGACAATGAGTTAATAGGTTAGGGCTGAGCGGAGGATGAAACATGAAACATGCTTAAGTTTGCACATTCTCATTAATTGTGTTGAGATGATTGCAATGTGCTACAGATATGGTTATGGTTTGATAGGAAGTTTTGCAAACATCTTAAGTTTGACACTTAATATTTAAAGCCCCATTAACGTTCAAAATCAAAGAATATTTCCTAAAATATATCATAAAATAAAGTTAACCCATAAAAGATCAGTGTTCCTTATAGCAGAAGCCAAAACTTCCACGCTAGATGTGGTCTGGTAATGCACTTTTGAATTGTTTGTGTGTCATATGAATAGATATTGTTGCTTGAAATTAAAATGGAATATATTATGCCACAAAAAAATAAAAAAGAGCATTTTGTATCTTGTAAAATCTATGTTACCAGACCACATCTGGCATTGAAATTGTTGCTATTGTTATAAGGGGCACTGATGTTTTATGGGTTAACTTTATTTTTTATGAAATATTTTATGAAATATTCGTTGATTTTGAGTGTTATTGGGGCTTTGAACTGAGAAGGAATAAAGTCACAATAATTGTTCTCTTTGAGGTTAATATGTTCAATGAAACGAGGTGGGCATTTTATTGGTTCAATTCTCAAAGACCACAATTTACATCCATTCATATTTATCTACATCAACATACATAATTTAGATAATTGCTGCAGGAAAGTTTAAGTTATGGCCCCTGAAATAATAAAAATTTCCCCTTTTAGCCATTTTTATCGTTACGTCTAATCATTCAGAGATTATAAGCAATTTTGGTGAAAATCTAGTAGGTGTTCTCTGTTGATTTCCATAATCAACCCTATTGTCCTAGTTACAGCGAAGTTATGGCCCTTGTTTATCTGAACAAAGACTTTTGAACTTGTTAACCCTTAAGGGCTCAAGGGGTCATAACTGTTTTAATAACAGCACTTGGTTACTTTCATTTGATTAAAATATGCTTGAAGGAGAAGTCATATGATAGTTATGTTATATGGATGTTTCATTCAATTAATTTTAGTATGCTCAACAGTTATTGCCTCCTCCATTGCAATGCATTTCAGCCACCAAGAACATGGGTACAGTAGAAATCTTCACACGGTCCATCCATCATTATCATCCAAGTAAGACACATTCTGTTTGATCGGGACATAAATGCAGCTCAGTTCCAGTCTTTTTCTACACAGTTGTCACAGATATTATCATTTATGATTATAAGATATCATTCGATATCATTCAGGTGTCACTTCCTCAATAACAACATTACTGGTAGCCATTATTTACAAGTTTCTTCATTTTATAAAGATGTTCAGTCTGGTAAGCCTTGAAGTCAAAATTCCTTTTAAAGGGACCTTTTCACAGATTTTGGCATGTTTTAACTTTTGTCATTAAATGCTTGAAATTGATAAATTTAAACATTGGAACTAAAAAGCTCCTGTAAAAAAACAAGAATAAAATTAAAAAAAGAAAAAAAACTAAATCCACATTTGGGCTTGAACCACTGACCCCTGGAGTAAAAGTATAAAGCTTAGACCACTCCGCCATCCCTGCTCATACATAGCGTGTTGTATTTGATACTTTATTTAAGCAATCTTTGTATCGACACAAAATGTAAAGATGGCAACAGAACTCTTCCAATTATTCAAGCGTTCCGCGTTGCAACACTTGATAATATTCAGGTTTTTAAATCGTCAAAAGATGCATATAATGGATATTTTAGAGCATGGTAAATGTTCAGTATTACCGGGTAATTTTTCCTCACAAATGCCATAGCTACAACTAAAATTTGCGAATCTAAAGCAATATTTTTCAATTTTGTCAATTTACCAAAGCGTGAAAAGGTCCCTTGTAAATGACAGCTCAAATGAGCTCCATTTCAAATCAACATATTAAATCATGCTAACAAAAATTTGCATTGGAAGCCCAACACTGTTCAATATTATTATATAAGCTACAGAAAGCACATTCTTTTTATGTGATCTATTGAATATACATTGTTATAAGTTATTGAAAATTGGTACGTATTCTTAATACAAACTATCAGAAAGATATATGATTCTTTAACCCACATGCTTATTTTTGCTTCATATAAGCTCATTTATGGCAATTTAAATGTCATAATAATCATATCAGGAGGAATCCTGGTAACACAGGGTTGTTTATTGTCCTTGGTTTTTGTTGATCCGACCATTCCATAAATTTTTGAATGACTAGGAATTATTAATGGTGATAATATTATTAGAAAATGTATAATTAATTTTACTTTTTGGGGGCATAAAAAAATATGGACAAGGACTGAAAGACTATTCATAATTTATATGTACAATTCTGAATACTTTTTAGTATTGAGCTTATGTTTGGTTTTTCATTTACATGTCCATGTCATTTAAAATTCTTTATTTCTTAAAAACTATGTCTGTACACTGAGCAGCATTTGTGCGATGGCCTTTACTGTAGGGCACTTACATGTTGAGTGCAGTAGCGATCCTCTAGGCTAGTCAAGTTTCTATGTAGAAAATATAAGATGTATATTTATTGTCTGAAAGGGTCAATTATAAAATCATAATTAAATGTTTTCCCGGGCTTAAAGTAGACATTGATATTTTAATAGAGACAAGGCATCCATGTATCAAGTTTCATTACAATTGTGGGGTCATTTAAACATGGGCAATACATGTTTTAAGTGTAAATGAATATGTGGAGCCATTTCTGAGAAACTGGCTTACCAAAAAGTAAAACTAGCTCAGACACCAATGTCTTGGCCATAAAATAGCTTGTCATTTCTTTAAAAAGACCAGATAAACGACTTACTGTAACATTTTGATTAATTATTTTTATTCATCTTATTATATAACATTTAAACTCTCCCTTACACTTATGATTGTAAATTATTATTTAAAACAATACACCAGCACATTGGTTTCATTTTTATGCCCCCGGTAGGATGGCATATAGTAGTCGAACTGTCCGTCCGTCAGTCCATCCGTCCGTCTGTTTGTTCGTCTGTCCGTCTGCCTGGCATTCCATTTCTGAAGTCTTTTCCTTAACGCTTTGAGATAATTGCCTGATCTATGGTAGGTGAGTCTACCTGTATGAGTTACAGATCAAGGTCGAGTTTGGTTCCAGTTCATTAATTTTTGGCGAAGTTCTCTACAATAACAGTTTTCCAGACATTTTTGCAGAACGCTTGCAGATATTTAATTGGTTTTTAGTGTGTGAGCCTATCTACATGACTAACAGATCAAGTTTGAGTTTTGTTCTGGTCCATTGATTATTGACGAAGTTACGGGCCTTCGACATAGGAATTTTCTTTAAAATAATACTTTTCCGGAGTTGTTTTCGGAAACCCTTTCAGTAACTGATCTTGTTTTTTGGTGTGTGAGTCTACTTACATGACCTACAGATCAAGTTCGAGTTTTGTTCCAGTTCTTTCATTTTTGATGATGTAACAGACCTTAGACTAAACAATTTTCTCTCAAAAAACAATTGTCCGCATTTGTTTTGCCAAATGCTTTCAGATATTTGCCTGATTGTTTGTGTGTGACTCTACCTGCATGAATTTCAGATCACGGTTGAGTTTATTTATGTATGTGTAGTTTTCAGAAAAAAGTGGAATTAGGGGGCATCTGTGTGGTATGAAAACATATCTTGTTCTTCATTCTCTTGACAGTCAACAACGGCTCATATGTCATACCACCACCTGATCATCCAATAAAGCATCATAGTCACCCGCAAGTCCATGTGCTCAATAAATAACCATCCTGATTTGTCATTTAGGCTTCTGTCTTTAAGTTTTTTTCAGCGATAAATGTATGAGAGGGCAGGTGGGTCATACGAATAAATTGTGATCAGCATCTGAAATAAATAATTTATACAGTGATTTTTTTTGCTTTATATTGTTCCAGCCTCTGCCTTTTGGATTGGGAAAAATAGCATTTTAAACCATAAAAATGGGAAAAAATGAAACATTATTTATATGATAAATAACAGTATTCCAATTGTTCATAAGTGCATTTTAATGTGCATTTTTAACTCAATATTATAAAGTGCTTAAGCATTATATTGCTGTATAATAAACTCAATAAACCAATTATCGAGTTGAGGGGAATAGTTCGGCATCTTTTTTAGAAATTTAAGTAAGATTTTTGGGGGAAAATGTTACTTTTTGCCTTTGGGAAATAGCCTGTAAGAGGCTGTAATTTTGGGCAAAAAAATTCAATGTTCTGTATTTCCTTTTTTAATGTTGGGATCTATCATTTTTCAATGTATTGTTCTTTCACATGATTTGGAAATGGTGCTTGTATTTAAATTTTGTTCAGTTTCATAATTTCTGGCATGCTTTGCTTTCACATATCCAATGTACTTTTGTATGTTTTATGTAATTGCATGAACAAAGTGTACTCTACTTAATGAGCTAGTTAGTTATGGATATTGGTACTGGGGACAATTTATACAAAATGTTTTGATCATTATTTAAGACATTCTGTCTTCTATCATATGGTAATAAAAATGACTTTTTCGAGTATTCTTGTTGCGTTTTTTTTTCATAATTATGGTACAGAGAACACAACAACAAATATTTGTGATTATGCTGTTTTAAGAAATTATTTTATAACAAGTAATCCGAGACCGAATTCTGGTTGAATACAACTTTATTACCTATTCATGAATTTCAAATTTATATGTGCAGTATTAATATGCACAAACAACAAATGAATTGCCCATGACATCTCATCGTCGAATACCCACGTTTGACCCATTCCGCTACTCTCCATTTATCGACCGTGGGACATTACGAACTCATTGGATCCCTCACCGTTTCATAAGGATATTTTTTACCAATGATACAACTCGTACTATAGAGACTTCGGGTTTGTTGTCAAAATGGCGTCGTCCGTAGAAATGGAATTTCGTCGTGCATGCAAATTCTTTAAAATTGAGAATTTAAACGACTTTCAGGCTAAAAGTATCTCTAGTCTCTTACATGGGCACGATGTCTTTTTAAGCACACATTTATTTTCTATGGCGACCGCCATTATCCAGGTAAAGCATTGACACCTCCAAAGCGAAGAGTATTCTTTTTGTAAACTGAGATTTCATTGGTCTACTGAAAGGTTACAGTTAAGGTCAAAACGGTGTGTATTGCTGATATTGTCCCACGGCTAATGCTGGAGAGTAACGGAATGAATTAGTCGTGGGTATCCGACAATGATGACTCCTTTGTATGCTTATTTTCTTGTTCTATCTTTAGTGTAGGACGAGATGGTGTTGGGTCAGAACGGGAAAATGGTTTCCAAGCTATGCACCGGTTCCTCAGCCGCACTGATGAAGATGAATTTGATGAAATTGAGGAGATCAAAGAAGAGTATGACAATGCCCCGCTGTTCCAGAGGATACACATCAGCGGGGAGGAAACATCCGGGGTAGGTTAATGCAACAGGACTCCTGTGTGATTTTGGCTGTGACACTTTTTTTTTATTGGTGATTGTCAGAACTTAATAAAGATAGATAAGTTTTGTCTGATTTTTAGTTCACTTGAGCACGTGCTCCTGGTGAGGTTTTGTGATTGTTTTTTGTCCTTCGTTCATTATCTGTTGAACACTCTAGATGAAAGATTTATTGCCGAGTCTTCATGAAATCTGCTCAGAGTATTTTGTCCCTATGATATATCAGCCGAGTTCGAAACTGGGTCACGTGGGATCAAAAACTAGGTTTCTAGGTCAATTAAAAGAAAGTGCTTGTGAATACTCTAGAGGCCACATGTTTTGTCCAATCTTTTTGAAACTTGCTCAGACCAATTTTCCCAACGATATTTTGGCTGAGTTTGAAACTGGGTCATGTTTAATGAAAATCTAGGTTAAGAGGTCAAATAAAAGAAAAAGCTTCTGTGCATTCTAGAGGCCACATTTATTGTCCAATCTTCCTGAAACTTGCTGAGAACATAATACCCAATGACATATCAACCGACTTAAACACTCTAGATGCCACATTTATTGCCTAGTCTTCAAAAATTTGGTCAGAATGTTTGTCAAAGTTATGTCTTGATAGAGTTTAAAACTGGGAATTGTGGTGTAAAAAAACTAGGTCACAAGCTTGAATTAAAGAAAGCTTTTGAATACTATTTAGGCCACATTTATTGCCCAATATTAGTCTTCGAAATTAGCTTTGAAAAGTTACATGCCAGTCGGGCCAGTTACTTAAGAATTTTTACATGCCAAACATATTTTTNCACCACCACCACCACCACCACCACCACCACATCTTTGAAAACTATTAACAGATCCATATTACCTGACCTCATTTTGACCTTGACATTGACATTGACACTTTGGAGGTCTGTATTCTTGGTAAACCCAAAATAAAGTGTTTTGTCTTACATCAATACTGCTAGCAAATAAAGCTTGGATACTTGCATATAAATTGTCTATGAACACTCTCAACATAACGGTAACACCTTACCTCCTTTTTATTCTGCAATTGACCTACTTTGACCTACCAGTAACTCAGGAAGTCAAATTTCTTGGGTAACCCAACCTGAAGGTTAGTTAACATCATAATCACGTACTAAACAGCTTTGATATATACAATAAACGTTCAGCATTCTCACATTACCTGACCTTATTTTGACCTTGATGTTGACCTTATTTTGGACAAAGACTTATTCAGATGGGCCAATTAATCAATACAGACAAGGATTCTATCAGGGGCATCAGTGTTTATTGACAGCATCATCATGTTTTAAATTATATTGCACATGTTTTTCATGTTTATCGCTTGTTCTGATAGAGAAGGGCATAAAAATAATGATGACATATACAAGGTCACTTTATCGGCATGGAAAGCATTGGCGTTTTAATTGCAATATAAAAACATTGTGGCCCATAGAATATTGAGTTCTAAACCTTTGTATAATAGTTTAGTAGCGTGTAATGTTAGGCAATTTATGCATGCATCATATGCTTATTTCAAATGATGATGTATTTAGTACACAATTTGCCAGTCCTATTTGGAGAGCGTAAATTTAAGACTGTCCTCTGTGAACTTAAATGTGTCAGTTTTGAATGTGTACCCTGCAAGTTCAAGTGATTCCACAGTATTCTTAATTGCAAGTATTGCCTTTGGCTTAGATGTTTTATTTTTATCATTATTGGTCCTTGAAAGCCAGACAGTGCTATCAGCATATTTTGCATNTTTGTGTGAACTTTGAGTGGCAACAGTTTAAATAAAACTGATAACGGGAGATGACTTGTGCAACACATTTTTGTTAGTCCCAAACATAAAGTGTCTTGACTGCAAGCCCTTAAGTTTACAATCTTTTCCAGCATGATATAAGAATTTTGCCATTTTAACACTTTTCTTATTGTTTATTTAAGAGTGTTTATTGCCCCTCCCAAATGTACTGGCATTTGAAAAAAAATGCATGTTTTTATAAACTATATACAAGTTTAAGTTTTTATTTACAAAACTACTGACTGACCAAGCTGTGAAGTTATGTGCTGATAGGCTAAATTCAATGAATTCTTAAAACAGAAATCCAGTCTGTTACTACAAGGCATCAACTACATGCTGGATTTTATATTCTTGTTATTTTTAAGTTAGTTTGCATCACTCAAAATTAACTACTGTTAAATCTTTATTAAGCATGGCACATTATTTTTTTATTCCGTTGGTTGACTGACAGCAGTTGGTCAGATTTTTTCCAAAACTGATGTCCAGTAATGAAAACCTGCACTTAAAATAAATTGTTGAAAGTGTTGCTATAGCTAACATTCCATGTGAAATAGATGTGAACCAGGCAAAAGCTTTTTACAGTGGAATGGCTTTTAAACTGTACCATAATATTGATTTAAAAAACTCATAAGTTAAACATTATTTATTTGCCATCTCAATAATCCGAATAATTTTCATTAAAATAAACCATCAATGTTATATTTTTGTGTGTGACAAATTAGAAATATTCTTAATTAGTTTGCGTGTACCGTTACTTGAATCCCTATTGTCAATGCCTGCATTTTCACTTCGTACAATTTAGGTTCCACAGAAGGACCTAGAGCTGGCCTCCGTAAGTCTCGTGCAGGCATTGATGATTCGTGAGAAGTACATGGCGATGGCACAGCAGTCCTTCCCGACTATCACCACCCGCTTCCTGCAGTGCCTCGAGGACAAGGAGGAGTTCCAGGCACTCAGCGAGGGCATCTGCACCGATAAGAAGATTCTAGAAGGTGGGTCTATTTTTGTAATACGCGTTTTACTGTATTTTCTATTTATGCAAATTAAATTGCCCCTTCCCCCCTCTAATTATTTAAATGGGTTACGCCCATTTTCTTTTTCACCCATATCACAAAAAAACCCACCTCTCTTTGACTTTACCTAATTTGGACTCATTAACAGGATTCAAATCAGCTATTTCCTGGTTTAGTAAATGAAACTATCAAGTAATGTTGCAACATTGCTTATATCCAGTCAATACCCACCAACATCAACACACCTCATGTTATTTTGACTTAATGATTTACATGTACTATTTCTTGTTTAACTTATAACATGTATAACTATTTAATCTAGCCCCTGTACCACTTATATCCATTCCCTATCCACTCTTATGAATCCAACCTCATTTTCACCTTGACCTTATTTTGACTTGAATTTAATTGGTATTTGCTATATATCTTGGTTACAAAATTTTACTATTTCCTCTAGCGTCAAAATTGCTTGCTACAACACTTGAATACTTACACACTAATGACCATCCCCAACCCACCCATTATTGTCGTGTTCTGAGAAAACTGGGCATAATGCTTGTGCGTAAATTGTCATCCCAGATTAGCCTGTGCAATCCGCACAGGCTAATCAGGGACGACAATTTCCGCTTTTATGGAATTTTTCGTTTAAATGATGTCTCTTCTTAGCAAAAATCCAGTTTTGGCGTAAAGTGTCGTCCCTGATTAGCCTGTGCGGACTGCACAGGCTAATCTGGGACGACACTTTACGCACAAGCATTTTGCCCAGTTTTCTCAGAATGCGACACATATAGTCAGACCAGACTTCAACCTTAACTTGAACACTAACAAACTTACAATCCCCAGCCCACCCATATCATCAGACCTTACTTAGACCTTGACCTTTACAAAATGTGGACTGAAAATATTTCAAATAGTCTGACCCTGATCTAGCATCAACCAGCGGTATTATATATGTGTTTATCAAACACGGATTCTTGTTCAAAAGCATGTTTCTATTACAACCTTGTTTTCAATTTAAACGTCAGTACTCTGTTACTTTGGAAATAGTATTTCTATACACATTTTATTTCTGTGACACTAGTCTATCTCTTTGGACAGGCTTTTTAAGAAAACAACTATAATCAATTCATTTTTTTTACAATTAGAATTTTATGTCATTATATAATGAAAAAGATAACTACTTAGATTTATATTTCAAATTAATATCTCAAGCTGATTTAAGAGTAATCCATTACTGTATAGATAGATATTGATACTGGTTTTTGTCTGAATAGAAAATGAAGTTTTTAAACTTGGAGATAATTAATTTGTGTTACAGCTGTTTTATCAACATGTCTGTTGTTTTATTACCTGAAATCCTTGAACTCAATCATAATAAGTATGTAAACAACTTGGTTTAAGTTTGGTTCAAAATAGTTATATTGTGTGATTGCTTTTGTAGGTATTATTATTAAGAAGCATTTTAGACTATTGTTAAACAAAAATCTGTTATAAATGCCAGTGTCACGTTTTGTTTTTTCTAACCACAATTATCATTGAGCAGCTCTGTGCTAAAAAAAATAATCTGTAATACAATCTTTTCAATTTGTGATTTGAAATCAACCAGAATATACATTAGTTTAATATAATTTGTTTTCAAGCACCAGTGCTACTGTTGAAATGACTTGCTTGACATTCTCGCAAAGTAGCATTTTACTACACATTTTTAAATGAGGAATGTTTTGAATGACTATCTAAATGTTTATTCGTAAAATGTTGGCGTAGATCAGGCTGTTTAGTCAGTCGACTTAAGGAACAAAATGCAAGGGTTGTGTGGTAGTCGAATGGTAACACTCTGGTCTACCATTCCAGAGGTCCCCGGTTCAATTCCTGGCCGGGGCACTGGAAAATTCAGAAATGCTTCAAGTGTTTCCCACCCAACAAGAGATGTACTGGTATGAAACCCAGGTAATTCTCGCGTGTATCAGTGCTATACATTGAGCACGTAAAAAAAACAAGGGATCTATTCGCAAAGAGCTATGGTATCGCACCCATATTCCTTAATGTTTCTCAATTAACTGTCTCTTCTGTTTGCTGTCTCTTCAGCAAAAACCAAAGGACCCCATTGGAAATAAGTGCTTGCACTTTCATGGGTTATCCTTGACTGCAAGGTCAAAAGAAATACATACATTCATACAAGTCTAAACACAAGTGCAGGGTACTTAATAATCTGGAAAATATTCGGGAACCAGAAATTTAAAAAAAAAAAAACAACTAGTGAGGAATCATTTCATTACAGCTAGCAATCTGTCATATTAATTTCTTTGTTTGCTGGCCTTGTTGAATAGAATGGTAATTGGTCTTTTATTCTTGTTTCATTTTATTTAATTTGCAGATATTAGAGGTAATATTTGTTTTGCTTCAGTATGTGACTTACAAATTAATTTCTTTTTAGATGAATTAATTATGTTATGTTTTTGTTGCTGTTTCACCATAAACACGGTACTATTGCCAGTGTAACGTTTACCTGGCTGTGATCATTCAGAGGCTACCATGTTTATTTTACAGAACGTCTACGTCAAAGAGGTACATGCATTCATTCTAAAGAAATATGACTAAGGGTGACCAAGTTGAAATTTTAATATTTGTTGCACATCCTTTTAATAATGAGACATTCTATTTTAGTTGTGGCATCAGAGTAATGCTTACATGTAGGCCTTTTGAGAGCGTGTATCTAAATAAAATAGACATTTATTTCTTGCTTGTCATTTTTTTTGTATTGATAACAATTTCATGTTAGAAAATGGTTAGACATTAAATAAGAAAAGTGAAAGCAAGACAAATTGACATATTGCCATCTGTCAATCAAATTATAAGCTAAATATTGTCAATTTGACCGACCAATCAGCGATCGATTAATCAGGTGCGCCGATTGCTAACAACCTGTCCACCATTTTCCCAGACAAGCCAAGTGTCTAGGTTCACATACTTTCAATGAGTTTCGATTATTTCCTTAAAAAAAAAAAGTGTTATTGATAATGTCACTCATACAGTGGGTATCCAGAAAGATTTCATAGAGGCATAGAATTCATACCATTTCCAAAAGGTAAACGTGATCTTGACAAGCGCAGGTGGCACCTCTGTGTACAATTACCAAAATAAACGTTATAGAATGATTATTTATTTAAAAAAAGTACCCAACTTATTTTTTGTATAGCATCCATTATAAAGATTGATAAATATCATATAAGAAATACTAAATATAAATTATATCGCATTTAACGGTATATGTAAAACAGTTGGGATTAGAAATGGCTATTTTGTGTCAAAAGCAAGTGCAAACAATGTTGTGTAAATACTTTCATAAATAGCATCGATTAATGTCATCGTATAGGTGTTATTAAACATACAATGTCTTAAACATTACTTATATGAAAAGAATATTCAAAAGCATTGAATAAAAATAATACTGAGAAAATTCATACATTTTCACTTGTGCAAGCACTCATAATAATAATTTTTGTCTCACTTTTCTGAGAAAATATTTCACCCAAAGCAAACAAATATCCTCCATATCTGAACTTTGTTTTAGCCAAAGTACAAATGTTATCTAAATTCAGAGTTTCATAAAAAAAATCAATTCATAAATTGTTTTCTGCTTCAGACTAAGTTTTGTATTGAATTTTGTTTAATTACAAAATTAATAAGCGCACCCGATGAACTTGGTTGCCCTTGTCTTAGTTATGCATACCACTAGTGCTGAGAATGCAGCCCAGATTGGACTGATTGAGTGAAACAAATTTCTGTATTGGAATAAAAAATGAGTCGCTATTTTGAAAAATGGGGCTTAATGCATGTGCATAAGATTCCCAGATTAGTGTGTCCAGTCTGCACTGGCTAATCAGGGACGACACTTTCTGCCTATACTGGATTTTCGCTAATAAGAGTCTTTCTTTAAACGAAAAATACCATTAAAGCATAGTGCCATCTTTGATAAGCCTGTGCAACTGCACAGGCTAATCTGGAAGACACTTTACGCACAAGCATTTAGCCCTGTTTTAGCCCTTTGCATGCTGGGAAATTTGTCGTCTGCTAAAATGTTGTCTGCTAAATTTCTAAAATAACATTTTCTTCGATTTAAAAAAAATAAAATACTATCAGAATAGCAAACAGTTTGGATCCTGATGAGACCCCACGTTCTGTGGCGTCTCATCTGGATCCAAACGGTTTGCAAAGGCCTTCAAAATCCGGTTCCAGCACTCAAAGGGTTAGTCCAGAGTGAGGCTCAAATGTAGTTTGCTGTGGTTGGAAATTAACAAAACTTTATTGAAGTTTAACTTTGGTCATGTTTATGTTTACATATATTACGTGCTTATTAACAGGCATGACTCTCCCTATTACTTGGAAAATCTTGAGTCAGGCAGAATTTTCTGTTCATATTATTTCCTTATGTATTATACAATAAGTGTGTTTATTTATGATTTTTTTTGTTTTATAGATAAAAACAATGTTACACGACAGATTTGATTTTTTTGTAACATTATTCATGTGCAATGATTTTAAAATGTGCTAAAGTATAGTTCATTAAAAAAAAATGGAATGTGAATCCCCTTTTTACTTTTCAGAAATTATTTCTAACCAACTGCCTAATGACCAAAATACACAAAAAACTGAAAAATTTAAATAAGTTAACTAATACAAATATTTAAATTCTTAGCCTCAATTCCATTTTTGTTTTCATGCAAAATATTTTTTTCTAAATAAACATTAGTTTACTTTAAAAAGATTTGATGCCCTTTTTAAATGAGCGTGAAGAAAGGGACAAATTAATTGGCTTGACGCTTATACAGTAACAGATGGAATAAAAATACATATCATCCCAGTAATAAACTGTCTCTTTGTCTGAAAACAGCGTACCCGTGTATATATAAATAATTTTCTAAGAGCTTATGGCACCAATAAATTAATGAAGCAAAACAATAAATAACATTGCAATTTCTGATACAGGTGCTGCTATTTCCATTGAACACATGCACACCTTTATAAATTACAGGTGGGAAGTAGGCGGATATAAGTTATAGCCACGCTTGCAGATAACGTGCCTTTCACTTTATTAGCTCCGCTGTTTTCGAAGAAAACCCGAGGTCTTGTCATAGCCAGCTCGTCCATGGCTTCCGCATCGTCCGGGCGTCCGAAAACTTTAACATTGGCCATAATTTTTGCAATATTGAAGATAGCAAGTTGATATTTGGCATGCATGTGTATCTCATGGAGCTGCACATTTTGAGTGGTGAAGGTCAAGGTCATCCCTCAAGGTCAAAGGTCAAGGTTATAGGTCATTATATTTTTTATTTTTTATTCAAAACTGCACCCACAGCCGAGTGTTGGCACCCGCTCTGCGGTGCTCTCGTATTTATTTTTTATTGTACTAAGAAATATGCTAATATTTTATGTCTGAATTATATTTTATTTGTTTCCTTACTAACAAGCGATCTATAACATTAAAAATAATTCGAGTTTGTTGAAATGTTATATATGTTCAACATTGAAATGTCTGAGTTCTTAACCAAGAAACACATTGACAAGCTATGCTATTCATATTTTGATAATATTGCAACTGCTTGTCTTATAAAAGACGCATTTAATGGTACCACATTTACATTTCATTTTCATTAAGCCACTGCATGTTCTGCCACTGTTATATAAACTGCCTTGACAAAAGTACCACCTGTTTCTGTAATTAAATAACATTTATTTATGTTGTTAAATGTTTATAGAAATAAAACCACTGGATTTAACTATGCTATTACATGTTTTTGTCTTTTAATGAAAATGTAAAAAAAAAAAATCTATTCACAGATTAGGTGTTTCAATGAAGTTTATCTGACAACTTCAGCATGAATCTTTTAATATATCGTGTACTTCACATTTTGATATCTTAAAAAGAAGAGAGAAATTCGTTTTTAATTAGAAGTTCGGCATTCATTTTTGATTAAATATACTGAAACACACACACGTTTTGGAAAGTTTATAGCCGGAACTATTTGTTTCCTTGATGGTTTCCATATATGGTGCATAAAGCTTAGTTTAACTCTTTCAGTGCTGGAACCGAATTTTGAAGGCCTTTGCAAACAGTTTGGATCCAGATGAGACGCCACAGAACGTGGCGTCTCATCAGGATCCAAACTGTTTGCTATTCTGATAGTATTCTTTGATTTTTTTTTGAAGAAAATGCTTATTTTAGAAATTCAGCAGACGACATTTTAGCAGACGACAAATTTCCCAGCATGCAAAGGGTTAAACATATTTCTTTCTTTTGGCAAGTTCAATATATCATACACAATACAATAGATATTAGGAAAAAATTGAAGCAGAAGAAATAATTCATTACAGTTTTTTTCTCCTTGGGATTATATTTACACATAATTTGCAGTGTATAAGGAACAATATAACTTAGTTTATGCTATACATAGAAAAGTGAGTGATAAATATACAAAGGTTTTGAAAGAAACCAAAAATAAAAAAATAAGGAAAACAATAAGGAATTATGCATTAAGCTTCACCAATGTATCCAGAAAAGTAAGCTTATTATGAGGAGGAACTGAGAATGATTTGATGAATGATATCAACAGATGTTTTTTACCTTTTGTATTATATTTAAAAAAAATTCATAAGGATGTCCAGAAGTTTTCTTAGAATCACATTTGCATTTATCTGTCATGCAGATCATAAAGCTTTTTGCTTAAGTATCCAAACTTTGCACCAACAAAAGCAGCTGTAGGAGCCTTCAATAGACTCAAAGGAAATTAACTCATCAAGTTTTAATTAACAATATGACCATCTGTTGTGGTCTCCCTTGTGATGCTACACCGATCTTAAGTATCGATATGTGAATGACCTATCTGTCTGAGGGTCCACACATTGAGAAAACGGACTGACAATTTTGATGCGAACATTTTACCACAAATTGTGATAAATCACCAGTAGAAATGATGTGTTCATTGTTGTTGTCACTGTTAGAAATGATATATGTTATGAATTGTTTTTAATCACTGTTACACAGTATATATGAGCCTTGCTCTGTGAAAAAGGGGTTTAATGCATGCATGTAAAATGTCGTCCCAGATTAGCCTGTGCAGTCCGCACAGGCTTATCAGGGATGGCACTTTCCGCCTAAACTGGATTTTCGTCAAGAAGAGCCTTTAAACAAAAAATACAATAAAAGTGGAAAGTGTTGTCCCTGATTAGCCTGTGCAGGCTGCACAGACACTTTACACACATGCATTAAGCCCTCTTTTCTCAGAGCGGGCCTCATATTCATTGTTAGAAATGAAGTATCAATTGTTTCTATCACTTTTAGAAATTCATGAAATGTTTTCTATCACTGATAAAAAATGGTTAAATTATTGCTTTCTGGCATGGTTAGAAATGATTTATAAATATCTTCAATCACCGCAGAAATTATATTTTCATTTTTGAATGGACCTTTTCTCCTACTTTAGTTGTGTCCAGTTTGAATTTGCTTGAACTGATAATATCTTTCGGAATTTTTGAGGTGTAATTTGGAATGCTTTTTTTTAACGTGCTCATGGTGAGCTTTTGTAATCGCCTTTTGTACGTCGTGCGACTTCCGTCATTCGTCGTCATCATTTACCTTGTGAACACTCAAGAGGCCACTTTTTTTGTCCAATCTTCATGAATCAGCTCACATTTTTTCAGAATAATCTAGTTCCTTTGTGTCTCAGGTGAGCGCCTTAGGGCCCATGGCCCTCTTGTTTGCTTTTTCTCTTAGTCATTGCCGTTGAATCATTAAAACTGTTGCAGTGTGCTTGGTACACATATAAAATGCAATGTGTATGTGCCTATTTGAATTAGGCGATGGTATGCAAAGTGTTAAAATTTATTCTTGTTTGTTATTGTGTTTTATGTCAAATATGGTTTGTAACTAGATATGTTTGGCTAGAATGAGTTTGTTTATTGATTTGGCTTCAAAAACATTGTAAGCCTAGTTTACTTGGTAACCATTAATACCAATACTCAATAATTATTGCCATAATTTCAACATTTTAGTGTNACATGAACTGATTGTGTAAAAGTATGACCATACATTTCTGATTTACAGATCACCCTATTCATGCCCCACCCATGACAGGCGACCCATTTAAGGTGGACTTTCTAGAAAGTGTGGGATGCAAACTGAAAATGAAGAAGGGGGTTGTCCAGGTAGGAACGATAAATCTTGGTTTAATAACAGAGGTACTGGTGTCTGTGTTTGGCAATGGAAATATTGCCATGATGATGCTCAGCTAAGTATTATGTTGATTGAACTGTTAATGGCTCCATTGTGATAACAAGTAAATAGAGGATATTTGATGGGTTTGGTGGAATATCGATTTTAATTTACAAGTAATCATAGAATATATATTTTTTTCTATTATCTCGAGTGAATTAAAATCGATATACCACCACCTTTAACAAATTTAATTGTTATTTTACGCTTACAAATAATTATTTTTGTAAAAATAGTTCCGGTAAAACAATACAAATTATTGATAATTTTCACTGTTAATTTTCACTATTTGAAACAGTGAATTATCAGTTTTAATTCACTAATATTTCTCTATAAACCACCAGAAAGCATAAACTAATTGCTGTAAATGGTGGTAAAAATCAATTGCGTTGGAGTTCCAATATGTTGAAATAATAAATGCGGGTAAGTTTTTTAAGGAGCATCTGGTTTACTTGATTTTATCAGAATTGTTGCTGTCCCATTTTGAAGCCTAAGCTTTAAGTTTAAGTGGATTATGGTTAATTTTCTTGAACTTCCAATTTTATTTTTCAAATAATACGCTTAATAAAGCCAATATTTTTTTGCAGAATATCCCATGATTGTTAGGCTTCTAATCTTTATCTATGAAAAATTACTGTGTATCACAGCGTCATTGAATATATGTATTATCTGTGATTTTCAAAAGCTGCTCTCTTGAGTAATTTCTTTAAAAAGCTTGTCATGCATTTACCTTATAAATGCTCAAATGCATTTATTCATGTACATTTCCTTTAAATCAACTATAAGTTAGTGGAGAAAAGTTTGTTGAACATCATGAGGCTAATTTTAAATTTCATTTTATGACAGAACTGTACGTTCACAAAGCATCTACATCATCTGACCTGCGTGACGCTAAATTTGGTCATATTATACCATTTGTGGCCAGCGAAGCTCCAGCGCAGCATGTGCAATTGCGCAGTCTGGTCAGGAGCTACACTGTCTGCTATTCAGACCAAAAACCTTGCATGACTTGATAGGGGAAAACTGGCCGTATGTGGCATAAGACCCATTATTGCATTTTGCGGATTTTCTTATTCGTATACCATTTCTTCCTTATTCTCTATCACAGGTGTACAAGGATGAAGAAAAACTTACCAAAGATGAGCCGTTTGATTGGCCATACTGCAATGTGGAGACTTTCCTGAAGGACCAGAACCTCATGTACTGCTTCATCATGGATGGACCTTTGTAAGTTATTCCCAGGCTTAGAATTGCTCATAATTCAAATAGAAACATTATCCAAGTATTATAATTACTACCATAAGTACTCAGTATGCAGGGGTTTTGTTAAATATATGTAATTTGTACTTGGGGAAACTAGATTTAATGCACATGCTCAAAGTTGTCACCTATTGCTATCATGTACAGTTGCAACAGACTTACCGAGGATCTTACTTTCCAATAATACGTAATTTGCGCTTAGACAAGACTTATTTGACAAAGAAATACCATATGTTAACAGAAAGGCTGATTTTGAAGACCATTCTGCCATGTGCTTGATGTTTTCAACTGTCTGCTGTCATTGTCACTGCATATACATGAATAATGGTTGATTACGAGCACTAACTCGGAGCCCAAATTTGTTGTATTAAACTGTTTTTTCAGGAAATCGTTCGCTTACCGGCGCCTGAGCTACCTATCTGGCAAGTTTCAGCTGCACGTGTTGCTGAACGAACTGAAGGAGTCAGCTGCTCAGAGGGCCGTACCCCATAGAGATTTCTACAACATCAGAAAGGTGAGCACGTGTTTCTGAACGAACTGAAGGAGTCAGCTGCTCAGAGGGCCGTACCCCATACAGACTTCTACAACATCAGAAAAGTCACTGGCCTGATCCAATAATTGGGCTGCACTTCTATGGGAAAACAGAGCGAAATGCATGTGCAAAAAGTGTCGTCCCAGATTAGCCTGTGCAGTCTGCACAGGCTTATCAAGGACAATACTTTCTGCTTCTATGGAATTTTTTCGTTTAAAGGAAGTCTCCTTGAAACAAAAATCCAGTATATGGGGAAAAGTCCGCACAGGCTTATCATGGATTATACTTTTCGCTTTTATAGAATTTTCCGTTTAAAGGAAGTCTCATCTAATAGAAAATCCAATGTAGGCGGAAAGTGTCGTCCCTGTCCGCTCCAGCTGGGACAACACTTAACACACAAGTCCAGTTTTCCCTTAACGATGCTAAACAAAATTAATATAGGTGCCAGTAGTTCTGGTTAACTGCTAAGATCAGCCAGCTTGAACAATGTATTTAAGCACATGTTCTGACACGAGGCAAATAATCTAAGCAAATATCTGACATAGGGGAGACAATATAAACAAATAAACGACTGTGTTTTTATTATGTGCTTGTATTAACCACTTAAACCCATAACAGACAAATCCAAGAATCTGCTTGATTCTAGAAAAAAGGACTAATCTTAGGATACAAACAAAGCTGACACATTAAAAAACCCGTTCTTATTTTAATAAAAATACCATTTGTGCATAAAATGTGTCGGAGTTATTAGTAGGGAGGGATTTGTGGGTTTTTCCACGGTTTTTCCACGGTCTAGCTTACTTCAGGGTATGTCTGTTTGTTAACTTCATAGTTAAATGGTGTTCACGTTTGAAAAGGTGAGACACATAATGACATGTTACTGCAGGTGGACACTCACGTGCATGCATCCTCGTGCATGAATCAGAAGCACCTGCTGCGGTTTATCAAGAAGAAAATGCGAACCTCCCCGGATGAGGCTGTGTGTGTGGACAAGTCTGGGAAGGTCATGACCCTGAAAGAGGTAAACAGAGTCATTAAGGACAGCAGCAAAGCGCGTGGATGTTTGATATATGTGTCGCGTTCTGAGAAAACTGGGCATAATGCTTGTGCGTAAATTGTCATCCCAGATTAGCCTGTGCAGTGCGCACAGGCTAAGCAGGGACGACAATTTCCGCTTTTATGGAATTTTTTGTTTAAATAATGTCTCTTCTTAGCGAAAATCAAGTTTAGGCGGAAAGTGTCGTCCCAGAATAGCCTGTGCGGACTGCACAGGCTAATCTGGGATGACAATTTTCGCACAAGCGTTATGCCCAGTTTTCTCAGAACACAACACATATAGGTTACAATTTGTTTCATTGTGCTGATAAAGAGGGAGTAGTGTTATGGCAGATTCATCAATGTATACTTTCTGATGTTTCAAGGTGTAAAAGGGACCTGTTCACAGTTTGATTAAGTGACCTAATTGGAAAAAAAAAAGTTTCAAATTTGCAAATTTTCGTTGTAGAAATAGTATTAGTTAACATTTACCAGGCTCTAAAATAGCCATTATATGCATCTTTTGACAATTTAAAAATCTTAAAATTATAAAGCGTTAAAAACGCGAAACGATTGAATAATTTGGAGAGTTCTCTTGTTATCGCTATATTTTGTGACATTACAGGGATTGCTTATATATAGTATAAATACGTCACTGAGGAAATCAGCATGGATGGCCGAGTTGTTTAAGCGCTAAACTTTTACTCCAAGGGTCATTGGCTAGAGCCCAGGTGTAGACTCCTTTTTTTTCTTTTTTTAATTTTTATTAGCTCTACTGGCCGAAGGCCTGAAGAGCTTATGTGATGGCATGGTTTCCGTCGNACGCACATGCATTAAACCCCCTTTTCACAGAGCAAGGCTCATATGAAATTAATGGTTGTTTATTTGCCAAAAAAATCATGATTTGGCGTTTTGATCTGAAGAAAATTACCATGATGATGTTAGGCAAAGTTGTGTAATGGTCAATCTTTTTCCTTGTTTACTATACTTTAGAAATGACTTCTATGGAGTGGGACTTGTTTTTGCTGTATAAATGGATTTTTCGCACAAGAATTAAGCTTTTGCTTCAAGTAGATAAAACAAGCATTAGATTCTTATGTCATTCATAAATAGTTTGTTTAGGCAGTATGTGTTTTTCTTTTGCGATAAGCCTGTTTGTTGATACTGGAAATTAAGTGCATTATCTGTAAGAAAAATACAAATGGGGTCCAAACTGGCCTCGTTCTGGGAGTCACATATGTTACGAAGACTTAAATAGGAAATACATTTAAAAAACCTTCTTGTCTACAACCATTAAGCCCAAGTCTTTCATATTTGGTATGAAGCATCATAAAGAGGTCCAGTACAAAATTGGTTCAAATAATGACCCTGGGGTCAAAGCTGACCCCTCCCATTTGGTTAACAGTTTTAAACAGACTTATATAGTGGAAACTTAAAAAAAAAAACTTGTCTGAAACCACTTAGCACATGGCTTTTATATTTGGCATAAGGTATCATCTAGAGGTCATCTACACATTTTGTTCAAAAACTGCCTCTGTGATCAAAACCGGCCTTGCCTAGGGGGTAACTAGTTTTACACAGACTTATATAGGGAATACCTTTAACAATCTTATTGTCTGAAACAGCAAAGCTCAAGGCTTTCATATTTGTAATGTACCATCATCGAGTTCAAATTATGCCAAAGAGATCAAAACTGGCATTGGCAGAGGGTACAACAGTATTATATAGATTTGCATATGGAATACTGGTACATGTACCTTAACAAATATTTTTGTATGAAACTCCAAAACTCTAGGCTTTCATATTTGGTATGCCTCATCAACCATGGGTCATCTTGAAGTTTTTTCAAATGATGCCCCTGGAGTCTAGCTAACCATGCCCCAGGGGTCACATTTAAAAAATGGACAAAATAAACTTTTTGATCTTTTTTTCAACAAGAAGTCCCAGAGTTTTGATCTCAAGTAACATCAGACAGTGTTCCTCTACAAAGTTTAAAAAAAATGATGTCCCTGGTCTCCAAACTGGCCACACTTCAGGTGTCACATTTTTCAGATAGACATTATTAACAAAGATAACTTCAAAAGTTTTCTTCTTAAAGGACAAGGGCGATAGATGTTATATTTTGTATGTAATATGAAATAGTGGTCCTCTACAAAGTTTGTGCAAATAATGCCTCTTGGGTAAAAATTGGCCACATCTGTGTGGTGGTGTAAAATGTTTAATTATAGAAACACTGAACATGCTATGTTCAAATTGTGCACCTGTCATCAAAAGTAGCCCCAAACCAGTTGTCTGTTTTGAAATTAAAATTTATACCAGTACACTTTTATAAGAACATGTTATTCTTTGCTTGTCATTGTACCAATGATGAGATATATATGATACCCTAATACAGGATAGAAACACTTTCCACCGGTTTGACAAGTTCAACGCAAAGTACAATCCTATAGGAGAGAGTAGACTTCGAGAAATCTTCATTAAGTCGGATAACTTCATTGGGGGCAAATATTATGCAGAGGTGCTAAAGGTATGTGTCTTAATTATACCCTTTTAGTTAATTACGTCATTAGTTTACCTGTATGTATGTTTTGTGTACAATGTTTGGTTGGCCACCAGTGATACCACTTAACATAATGACAGTAAAAAAGTTAATTGAAGCTGATATACATTTTCCTTTGGATTAACAAGGGTCATATTCTTACATAAACATCTGACCTAGATATTCTTTAATTATAATAATATTATTTTTGTCCCCATCTTATGTCTCACTTTTTTTAGCCCTTTCACATCTGTTTCTATTTGAAGCCCCATTTCATTTCAGTTGCTATTTTTAGCCCAATCTCATATCTGTACCTATTTTTTAATCTTTCTCACTCTGTACTTACTTTTAGCCTCATCTCATGTCTGTTGCTTTTTAAGACCTTTTTTTAGCTACATGAAGCCCTCATGTCTGTCCATATTTTTAGAGCCATCTCACGTCCACTACTATTTTTAGCCCTTCCCACGTCCGTACCTATGTTTAGCCCCATCTCACGTCTGTACCTTGTTTGTGCTCCATCTCACGTTTGTACCTATTTTAAGCACAATCTCACGTTTGTACCTATTTTATGCCCCAGCTCATGTCTGTACCTATTTTTAGCCCCATCTCATGTCTGCACCTATTTTTAGCCCCAGCTTATTTCTGTACCTTTTTTTAGCCCCAGCTTATTCTGTTCCTATTTTTTAGTCCCTGGTCATAGCTGTACCTATTTTAAGCCTTAGCTCATGTCTGTACCTATTTTTAGCCTGAGGTCATGTCTGTACCTATTTTTAGCCCCAGCTCATGTCTGTACCTTATTTTAGACCCATCTCATGTCTTTACCTATTTTTAGCCCCATCTCATGTTTGTACCTTTTTTAGCCCCAGCTCATGTCTGTACAGGGCAACATATAAGGTTCGTTTTATCGTTTTTACGATTTGTATTTGACAGAAAATGTATTGAAATTAAAAATCAATCGTACAGAAAACGGGGGGATTATGAAAATGGAAAACGAATTGAAATAGATTCTTCGTCGTTTTAGTTGTTCCGTTTTCCGCCGTACCGCGTTTAATTATAATTAATTTATTGTAACCTTTAGTGCAGCCGAAATATTTTCAGTTAGTTTATATAGACACTGTTTTGGGCTGGTGTCATTATAAAAAGTTACTTCCACCGAAATAAGTTCGGGAAAATGTTCTCTGTTAAACCCGGACGGGTTAGGAAACTTTCATAAACGGCGTGTGCGCCCAATATTTTACAATTCGTAACGAGACCCACACCGATGGGAAAAGACATTGTGAACAGTATACTATCAGATTTAATAGCGCAAGTGGTGACAGATTCTAAAATATTCGACTCAAAATACCGCTGCGATTCCGTGTCTCAAAAACTAATTACATCGTGATTTCCACTGGCTTGTCATTGATGGCGAGGGTTTGGCAATGTGAGTATGCTCTGAGACTGAAAGGCAGGAGTGTTGAAACTGGTTGAAACAAAATGACTCCATCATCCATTTGTTTATATACAATTTATACTAATATTTACAAACAACCATTGTAACTGTGAATTTATAATGACTTAATTGGAATAAGAATGGCTGAGAATTATCAATATCCAAAAATGAAGCGCTACTCTGATCCAGAAATATATGTACGTTTTGATCAAATTGTAAATAAACTAATTGACAAATAGCTTTGAGGGAAAAAGCTAATTGTTACAAAAAGCTTGCAGTGAAAACTTATTGACCCAAAATCTTATCTGTTGCCCTGCA
>VMBQ01000313.1:228460-255027 GCA_007657795.1 Dreissena rostriformis | reverse complement strand
CTTTTAATATGTTGCTGTTTGTTGGAAGAGACTTGCAATATGTTGCAGTTTGGTGGAAGAAACTTGCAATATGTTGCAGTTTGGTGAAAGAGACTTGCAATATGTTGCAGTTTGGTGAAAGAGATTTGCAATATGTTGCAGTTTGGTGAAAGAGATTTGCAATATGTTGCAGTTTGGTGAAAGAGATTGCAATATGTTGCAGTTTGGTGAAAGAGATTGCAATATGTTGCAGTTTGGTGAAAGAGACTTGCAATATGTAGAAGTTTGGTGGAAGGTGTAGAAAATAGTGTTATTCTTTATTTTCTTTGTATTGAAATTATTCGATAGTTATGTTATTTTGTTGTTGAATAGATTTTTGTGGTGCTCATAATAACAAAAAATACAAGTTGCTTTTGTTGAAGGTTAACCTAAATTTGATTCAATAATTTGCTGTATTCAGCAAAAAATACACTTTTAATGCATGACTGGTCAAATAGGAAAGCATGTACATTGTATTAAAATTGCTTTGAAATATAAGCAATTTCTATGTCAATGTATTTTCATTTTACCATGCAAATTGTTGTCACATTCAATCAGTTGTAAGTAAATACCGGTATTTGACACAAAGCTTTAAATAAAGTAGACAAGTGAAACAATCTTTATAACTTGCACCTGCAAATGCACTATACTTAGGCATGTTTGATAAAACAAATGTTAGAAATTTACTCCATTTTGTTGGATAAATATGTTTATTTTCTACTTCAACACCTTAAAAGTTTTATGTTTCTTATTCGTGTTATCTTTTATGTGCCATTTTGCTTGCTGGATTAGAGTATTATTGTATTCATTTCTTTTGAGTATCTTGCTGGAAATACATTGTCTGTTGTATATAAAAACCAAATGCAATAACCTAAAACTAAAATACTGTTCACAACAAACCACGTTACCAGCGGATTTCTTTTCTACTTCTTAATATATGACTTGTTTATGCTTTTCTTTTAAATAAATCTAACCGTTATCTATTAGATTTTCTCAATGTATAGTAGCTTACATTAAATCTCTGTAATACTGTTTTGTACAGATTGTGTTTGTTTTTTAGCAACCTTTTCCGAAATATAACTGTAGGACATCACTAGAAAATACATTTATCAATTGTTGTCGGACTAGGCAAATAAATCGCCCATTGAACTCATGCTTTTTCGCTCTTATTGTGTGTTAGCTCTTAAGATGCTAGTATGCTTTACTTAATATAGTATAAAACTTGAATTATGCGCATAAGGTGTAAATGAGGTTGCAAAATACGAGCCACGTCATGCGAAAATGGGTCTTATGCCATATGCGGCTAGAGTAGGTCCAGCCCAACCTTCACATCCCGGCAGTCTGGCCAGGAGCTACCCCCTGCTTAAGAGACCACAAAACTTTGGGTGAATTTATAGCCTACAGCGTAGCTCCTTTCCAGACTGCGCGATGGCACAGGCTGGTCTGGAGCTATGCTGGCCGCATATGGAATAAAACCCATTTTCATATGACGCAGATCATATAAGAAAAGTTAGTGAATATCTTGTAGTTAATTGTATTGAAATATTGTCCTTGCCTTATCTGCCTTCTGTGGTACAGGTGTTTGTGAAACATAAAAACAAATATATGAATTTATTTCTACCAATGTGATAATAATCTTCAGCATCAAAAAAGTATTCAATTGATAGCTTTTGATTTGTTTTGAATTCTTGTTGCTATTGTTGAGTATGTCAGTATGTTTACATGTTTCTTGTAATTTTGTTATCAATAAACAATCAGAGACCATTTTCAGATTTTTGTTTTTGTCAATAACGTAAAACACAGTCTGAAGAGTTTATTTAGAAATCGCATCTATGAGAAATTGTTTAATATTTTTCAGGTTGTTTATTTACTTATGCACACCGGTTTGGAGTTGAGTTTAGTTTAAACCTATTTATTTAAGCTCGATTGCATCGAAAGCCATAGGCTTCGTGAAACGTTCTGGAGTCCGTTCCCTTGGTAGAAACAGTTCTAGGTGTCTTTGAGGGGGATCTAAAGAACGCTCCCACAGTGGGGATCGAACCCGTGACCTGCTGGTTGATAGGCGGACACCATATCCACTACGCCACGGCGCTCTTAAACTGGAGTTCAGTTGCGTGCGCATTAACGACAGAAAAACGCCGATTATGCGTGCATTATGTCGATTCCTACGTGATCTGGTGGATATGTCTTTAGTAGCTTACTCATGAATTCATTTAATTGAATAAAGAATGAAATACTGTCTCTTAAATGAACAGAAATGTCAACACTTTCAGACAAAATAAACCCATGTAAATATTTGCATTTGCTATTGTCCGTGAATTTGAATGTGTACGTCCATTTTAACGACCTCAGAATAGTAATGTTCCCATTTAGCAAATCTTGATGGAATGTTTTGACGCATGTCGCCTGTACTTCGACTGATAGTACACAGAATACACACATTGATAAATATGCATTTTCATGGCTGTCCGACATGTTCACGGTCGTTTTTGAGTGTGTGCGAATCACTCGTCAATCGTTAAATTAAAAATTAGAATTTCCATTTACAATCTAAATAAAAAAAAGATATATAGAGAATATTATGTGAGTTTTGGATACAGATCAATTTTATCATGCGAGGCTTAGAACCATGGTAGCGCGAGGCTTGCCGAGTACCAGGGTTCGAGCCGAGCATGATAAACTTGATCTTTATCCAAAACTCACATATTATTCTATGTATCCTATTATTTCCTCCCTCTTTCCATTAATTATTATCAAATATCGCATTTTTTGACGATTTTGTTCTTCCGTATATTTTAATTTTTGGAAAAACCCTCGCGCTACCATGGTTCTAAGCCTCGCATGATAAACTTGATCTGTATCCAAAACTCACATAATATTCTCCATATTTTTCGAAGAAGCTGTTAAACTCGGGTTTTTGACATATCGGTTACGTAAACAATTTGTGAAATATCGAGGGAGTTTACCGTCAGTTGACCTGAATGAATAAATTCTTTAAAAGCTTTGTTTAATTTGAGAGAAATCCCCCCCCCCACCCCCCTCAAAGAACTGTCTTAATTCCTCTCTGTTTCGAGCAGAATGGCAAAATTAACCAATGGGAAGTTGAGAAAAAGACATTTGTTAAAAATGTAAACAAGTGTTATATCTGTTTTATTCGTTACTTCGCAGATTAAAAGTTTATAAGTTACAACGGTTCAACTTTCGTTCGCATCAAACCTGACGCGGGGCATGTATTAACATGCTGTCTGTATGCATTTCAATATTGCCAACAATTCAGACATACATTCGGCCACTAAGTGATGAAATAAATACTCCAAACAAAGAGGCAAGGATTGTTATTTGTATTTCATAAAATGACTTAACTTCGCGTGATCCGGATTTCTATTTCAATGCCCGCTTCTTTGTAAAACATTTGACGAAAGCGGACCAGTCGAGAAAACATAAATTATCCAAAATACTAGTAAAACAAATAGGTCGCCAAATTATTATGTTTGCCGTTTAATGAAACCACAGCGCTATTATGAGTAGATTGTGGTATGACGTAAACCATTTTAGATAGCGGACACGTTTGAACCTTTTAAAACCTGTTCAAGCTATCTCAAATCAAATATCCATACACACCTTCACCTCTTCCTGGACTGCTGAATTCCACGAAGCCATACCGTTCATGTCCATACAGTGTTCTTCAGATCAAACATGTTCGCGACCAACAAATAACGTTATCAGATACCATAAAAACGTGCCCATCCCTGGGGTTATAAAGTAAAGTTTCGAAAACGCTTAAAAAAGGTATTACACAATTTCCATGAAAACATGATTATCAATTCGCACATTTAATATATGTAGTAACATTGTTACAATGACAATAGCAAAAACAATAAGGGGGAAAAGTAAGCAAGATGGTGCTTGAACTTATCGACTCGAATAACTTAAAAAAAAATAAAAATTGCTGCTTCTTCTGCTACAACTTAAATAACATAGGAACTTAAAAACACACACTCACGCACGAACACACGCACACACATTTTTATAAAGAAATAATATTTAAAAAAAAAAAAAAAAAACTACTACTACTGCTACTTATACTACTACTTAAACTACTACTGCTGCTGCTGCTGCTGCTACAACTACTACAACAACAACTACTTCTACTACAACTACTACAACTTCTACAACTTCTACAACAACTACTACTACTACTACTACTACTACTACTACTACTACTACTACTACTTAAAATAATAACTTTTACTACCGGAATTTCAAGTACGGCTCGTGATGTTCTTTGGTCTCTTACTACTTTAACGTTACCATTTTTGTAACCTTTAATTTTGTTTGACCCAATCAAATTAAGGCACCTTGCCGATATATTTCAACGCAATCTCAAGGCTTTGCTTTTATCTGAGCGTGAGCAAATGCAAAACAACTTCACGTAAAACGGATGAAAGCGGCTTATTATAAATCATATGGCTTAATGAAACGTATTTAAAATTTGAAAATGTTACTTAGAAGGTAAATGGCAAAACAGACGAAATTGGACAATATTATCATACACGTATACAACAAAATTAATAAGTATATATAGTACCTAAGACATTCCTGAGATATGTTTTAGCAAGATAAATACACATGTACAATAGTACATGTGTTCATATTTTTTTTCAATAGTTCATCACTGTGAGTATTTGTGCTTTTAATGATACAATATCACTTCCACTTAACGTTAAGCACAATTAGGCGCAAATGCAACAATTTGAAAACCTTGTTAGAAATACTTTTAAATTTGCTATTAAATGCACATTTCACTCGCATAAAACACACATTTTTAAATATGGCTCTTCTTACTTGTTGCACAGTATGAAATGTTTCAGTATGATTTTTATATAACGGTTTATCAAGCTTTTCATCTCAATACGCATAGATTAGTTTGGTTGTCATAGACGAAAAATAGCGATTTTTGAAGAGGGTCGGCACAAAAGTTTCCAATTTTGGCCTCACAAATAGTACAACTATAATGTAGTTTGTACCTGAATAACCATTGCTAAATATTACTTTATTTATGATGATATGCATTAAAGACGATGTACTTATGTATAAGTCTAATAAACTGTCTGTTCTGTCTGTTCTGTTCTGCTATACGTGTATTAGTCGTTCTGGTATTGTAAACCGAAAAATAAACCCGCAACGAACAGGATATAAATGAGAAAAATAGGCCACCATATGACGTCACACAGAGTTGAGGTTTGAGATATTTTACATTCGATCTTCTGCCAAGGTACATAAAAATACCCATGTTGCACAACGTTAAGCATAGGACAGAGTGTTTGGTTTCTCATATTTGACATAGGACCCTTATTTGTTGCCTCGATCTTCTAGAGGCGTGGGTCTTGCGCGTGGAAAGTTATGCTCTGGTGATAGTCATGACCCTTTACCTTGAACTATGAACTTGACATTCAACTTACGAAATGGTATCAGACGCATGCGTGCTACAAGCGAACACACAATATGTAATAGGTATTTGAAAATCTATCCATTCTTGACAACGTAAGGCTCGGACTTGCTCGTACACTCCGGGAGTCATGCTTAGTGTTGTCCTGGACAAAGTGTTGGTCAGGACAAAGTGTTGGTCTGGACAAAGTGTTGTCCTGGACAAAGTGTCGGTCTCGACAAAGTGTTGGTTTGGACAAAGTGTTGGTCTGGACAAAGTGTTGGTCTGGACAAAGTGTTGGTCTGGACAAAGTGTTGGGCTTGAAAAAGTGTTGGTCTGTACAAAGTGTTGTCCAGGACAAAGTGTTACGGACACATCAGGCTGCTCACTTATTTGAAAGTATTTTCATGTTGGAGAAAGTTATGCTCCGGGGAAATTGTCAAGAACGTATGAACACAATTCGAATTTCACCTCGATTTATTACCTAACCCATGGGTAAATGGCCATAGTTCTTGCGTGTAACATTCTGGACATTTTGCGCAGGGCAATTTGATAAATTTGTCCCTTGACCTTAAAGGGTTACCTTGACCTTGTTCCTATGGAAATGGTTATTGTGCCACAACATGGTGGTCACTTCCTTCTGAAAAAAATATTTTAAAATCGCTCTATGCTCTAATATTTTAACTCTGCGTTCCCAGCCGCTCGGGCGTATTGAACCATCTTAACAATCATGTCCTGTAACAATGCCCTTAAACAAAAATGTTTCTCCTCTTAAGATAATGTTTATATATGTATTTTACGTAGTGTATTCAGTAGAAGTGTGAACTAAGCTACAGCATGTCTAATGCTTCTATGTAAAGTCTTAAAGTCCGCCATGACTGTATGTGACCGATCAACAAGTCACGTGAGTTCTCCCTATTGCAATTTGTCAAAACATGTATTTGTGTAACGATAAATATGCTAATATATGTATGCTCGAAATACAGTTTCAGCGAATTCGGAGCATTCGTATTTAAAGCTTAGCGCGGAAACGAAAAAAGGAACTTTCAATTACATAGAAACAAAAATTTGGACGGACGGACAAAGCGGCGCTTTCGGAAAGCATAACAGCGGATCGATCGTATTTAAACACGTCACTATTGTTGGTGGAACGCATTTATACTAATTAATGATCGTTTTTTACTTATAATTATCATCAGATAATCGCATGCTTATTTTATTTTGTATTAATCTGAATATGTAAAATTATGCAAGTTTAATCAAATAAAAAAATAAAAAACAAAAAAACATTTGTAAACAATAACACAAAATACGCACGTTTTTTTCACCGACAAGTGCGTTGGTTCAACTTGATATTTATAATTCACCGCCTCATAATTTCATAAACGAATCTGTATACGAAGTGAGTGCGCAGATGACAGGTTGGTTCGAGCTCGATAGACACGTTATTCAATATGGTTGGGATAAAACGAATTGTATTAGTTTTTCGTCTAACCGCGATTAGAGAATAATTTATAGTTATATTTCACTCAGGATATTAGATAACTTGCAAAGATGTTAAAATGTACCTGGTTCCACATGCAGTCATTACAGCGCGAGAAATTACATTAACTCTTTCAGTGCTGGAACCGAATTTTGAAGGCCTTTGCAAACAGTTTGGATTGGATCCATCAGGATCCAAACTGTTTGCTATTCTGATAGTATTCTTTGAAAAAAAAAATAATCGAAGAAAATGCAAATTTTAGAAATTCAGCAGACGACATTTTAGCAGACGACAAATCTCCCAGCATGCAAAGGGTTAAGAAAAAAGCTCGGACACGTATTTTTATGAGGCGCGAAGGTGACAATCCAAAGTCCATGCAGTGTTATGACTACTTTAAAATCTTGACATTCCACAAAATCACGAGATTTATGATGAACAACTAAATCATTAAAATGTTATCTTGATGCTCTAAAGGAGTTTGTATTCCTTTTCATGTATCGCTACCCTCTACATAATCTACCGGTATAATAAAACTCAATAAATACTTTATTTGAAAAAGAGACTGTTAAGACAAAAATTGTCGTAATTATTTGCATTTTTGTACATAATCTCAAGAATTTTCATCGGTTTGAGCAGAATCTAATTAAGCATTTGAAACAAACCATTTGATAAATGTTGTAAAACAAAACAGAATTAAGAGCATGTTCGCATGCTTATCTCAAAAGCCCCCCTTTACCGCAAAATTCCGTAAAGGTGAAAGCACACTGACATTCCTTAATAAAATAAGGATAAATATGGCTTCTGATTGTTATGGCTTAAGTTCACCGTTGAGTTGTACTGGCCATATTGACAACCCCAAGTAGGTACAAATTATACATGTATACATTACCAGTTATTCATTTATAAACGTTTTAACCTATTTAAAAGTTATTTTTTAAGACTCGTGCATTCAATTGCCAGTCTTTACATGTGTCCGCCGATTAAGTTCTCACATTTGGGTCATAATTAATTGTGTCGTGTTCTGAGAAAACTGGGCATAATGCTTGTGCGTAAAGTGTCATCCCAGATTAGCCTGTGCAGTCCGCACAGGCTAATCAGGGACGACACTTACCGCTTTTATGACATTTTTCGTTTGAAGTCTCTTCTTAGCAAAAATCCAATTTAGGCGGAAAGTGTCGTCCCTGATTAGCCTGTGCGAACTGCACAGGCTAATCTGGGACGACACTTGACACACATGCATTATGCCCAGTTTTCTCAGAACACGACACAATTTTTCTACAATAATGTCGCAATGTACGTTTAAATACGTACATATAATGCGATTTATTTTTAATATAAAATACCGTTTGATAAATTCGCGAGTGGAAACAATGAATATGTGAAATGTTTCCTCCCTTTCCGATGTGCATATATGAACTCCGATATTACTTAGCACTGGTTTCATTAGGAAACATATATTTGACATAATACTATTATAAACTTGTATATTGTCAGTAAAGATCAGTACTGATAAGAGTTTTAATAGAAAAAAGTTACATTTAATGTGACAAATAAAACTCCTCACCGCTTTGTAAACGGTGCGTGTAACACAATTGTGTCTATTTTGCGTTTAAAGCGTTATTTGTGAAAAAGTTGGCCGGTTGGCAATATTTATTCAACGACCCTCTCACGGAGATTTCTACATTTCGCAATGTCGTACGAGGATTGGCGAAACTTTCGGAAAATAAAAGGGCTTTCGCGGAATGACGATATCGGGGACGCTCACAAATATTGATAAAGTTGCCATAGTTGCACTATTAATATGAACTCGCAACTCAGCGCGGCATCATACAGTGCGGTGCATGCTCGACGTGACTGAGTATTGTACATTTGTATTGAAATCAGTCGAACAGGTCTAGAAGATTTGAGCAGCAATGGACGTGTTTGCGATCGCCGGGTTGATCCTCAGCGGACTGTCTGCAATACTGGACATTGCGGGTCTCGCCATTCCGTACTGGTCGTACGTCAGTGTTGATTTAGGCCCATTAGGCTCATCTACATCTAATTATGGACTTTGGTCAGCATGTTTTTCCAGTTCCAGAGGAGGCGAGTCTGCATGTGCGTCATTCCCAACTGGTAAGTCAACGAGAAACTAGAAACATGCTTTGATAAAAGTTTCTGTATCATAAAAGGTTCAGACATGTTAAAATAAAAACATATATTATCCAGGCATATATGATTTTTAACACCATATATTTTCTCAGCAATAATAATAACACATGTATATGAAGGTACATGAAGGTTTCTGATGAAACTTAAGTGGTTTCTTTTTTACTTACTTTAACATACATTTAATGTAATGTCTCCGAAATAAATTTCCGCGATATTTTTTCCATGTCTGCTGATGTCGGCAATAAGCATATAGTGTAGGGTGGTTTTCGGTTGCAAACACAGATATATGTGATTACTACAGAATCATGGCAATCGGTTCAGTTGATCTTCACATAATGGATCTAAGTTTTTGTGTCTGTTCTTTTCGGAAATTCACATTTATATGCCTAAAAATGAATCATCTGCGAAACAAAACAAAAACGTAATTGTCTGTATGACGTGAAATGCGCGCTAATTTGGTGTTTTATATTCAAAACATATAATTGGGTATATGCTCCTTAATTAGTTTTATATGTTGACCGTTTCGACAACAACTGTGTTATTGATTGGAACAGCATGCATCACTTTAACAATTCAATATTGCGCTGAGCCTTCTGAATAACTGAACAGACCTGGAAATGTCTACACAAAACAGTTATTGTCCGTGTAATTTAACTTTTGTATGGCGGTCTTAATGGTATAATTGTTTTTAACCCCACGTGTATGATCTGATCCTCAGGTTGGAGTAAAGTAATAATATGCATAATCTTGCAAATCTTGTTTCACATAATTTGACGGATTTAATAATTTGGTATACCTGTATGCATTCAATTTAGAGCCAATACATTTCTTTTTCCCCCCAGTCAATGGCACATTGGCGGGAGTGCGCGCGATGGTGGTTCTGGGTCTTCTGCTCATGATCGCCGCTGTCGTCTGCTTCCTGCTGCAGAAGTTCCTCATGAAGGACAAGGTCATCCTGACCAAGGTCGCCGCGGGGCTCGCCATACTAGCCGGTAAGACGCTAATTTACCAGCAGGAATGAGACTTTTGTTTCCTAATCACAAACATCTCTCATGGAATGAAAATCTTAAACCGACATATTCTGCTATGCTGTAGCGTTGTCGCAAAATAGTCCGATGCGTAAATGCTTTGCTAAGCAGCATATACAAGCATTTGTTACGTTCATACTGAGCGTTGCTTATGCGATGCGACAGACAAAGTGTAAGCCATGTATAAAATAAATGGAGGTTATGTTTAAATTTCAATGATGCGTGCCTCGATTTGATATCGGATACTCAATGTGCAGGCCATATGATTAGTCCAATATTGTTCATTTTGTTTCAGGAATCTTAATGTTGATTGGACCTGTGATATACGCCACCAGCAAAGACACGAATCTGGCAGGGACCTCCCTACACGCGGGGTTCGCTCTGTGCATCGTGGCGGCAGTGCTTGGTATTGCTGGTGGGGTGTGCATGTTCATTAACAAGGAATAGGACTGAAGGAAACTTACAACATCTATTCTCGAACATATGTTTACACATTTATCACAAAGCCTTATTTTCTATTTGTAAATTAAAGGGACTGTCCACTAGATAAAGCGTCGCGCGACGCGAAACGATATTTTGGGAACCTACGAGGATTNATGATTCAACTAAAGAAGACTTTTCAAAGTTCACAACCCAACCTAAGTCTTGTAAAGTTTTAATTAAAAGCTGTCTATGACTATTAATGTATTTCTCTTCAGCTAATAAGATAAAATCGTCCACATACACTACCACTCGTAATCCCTGAACACGAAGATATGCTATGACTGGTCGTAGAACTTTAGTAAAGAAATATGAACTACACGAGTGTCCGAACGGAAACACAGCCCATTTGTAATAATTACCGCGGAATTGGAATCCTAACAGCTCCTGGTGGTCTGGGTGTACCGTTACATGAAAAAACCCATCTTTTAGATCAGCAGTTACTATGTAGTCTTTGGGTTGAATAAATGAAATTACAGTACATATATCTTCATTCTTAAACTTGGGTGGTTGACACTTATAATTCAGCAATCTTAAATCAGTAACAAGTCTATATTTTCCATTTTTCTTTGTAATACAATTTATAGTCGAAACACACCTCGGTTTAACAACACATGGTACAACATGACCTAACCACAACAAGTCATTAATTTCCTTTAACAAAAACTGCGACTGCAAAGTAGAAAACTGTCTGTTTTCACAACAAAAACTTGGAATGTCAACTATAGGGAACTTAACACCATTGGAAATATAACTCAAAACAGTTTCAGAAGAACCTATCTGGCGCCATGCATCAAGATTTGATGCCAAAGTATTTCGCATAATGAACCTATTCTATCTCAGCATCCGACTGTCGGTTGCCGGGTGTTTTAAAACGCGCTCCTTGCAAATGATCGAAAACATCGCGTCGGCCCCTGCCGCAATAGTTGCCTCGTCTACCACCATATGATGAATAACCAGGAAAAGACCGTCCACGCCCACGTCCTCTGGGCGGTGCTTCAAACCGACGAATACTAGACAATTCGACCGCAACACGTATTTTGTTAAGCGTTTCCTGATCAAAACCAGAGGCGTTTCCTTGTAAACAACGAAAAATGTTTGCTGTAGGTTCATTAAATCTACTATTCACTACAAGTGAACCATACTCTTTTTTCAAATAGTTAATCTGGGCTGCAAGGGTAATATACACTGGCCCTAAATCACTAGGCTCATTCTCCTTAATCTGACTTAAGAGTTTAAAACATGTTTCAACATAACGACCGCACTTTGAGATAACATTCAAAGTTTTTTGGTTCTCTCTACGAATACCTGTTCTAGACTCATGGAGCTTCAGATGAGGGGGTAACAATACCTTGTCTACTGTCTGTTTCACACAAATGAAATGTAAATGGATTGACTAAGTGTGGCAGATCAGAAGTATGTTCAATATTGGCCTGGTATGGCAAAAGCCCGACTGGCGGTGGCGGAAATCTAACGGAAGTTGTTGTTGTCGCAGAGCGACCACGGAAAGAACCCTGATTAAACTCAATTTTGGATAACCTGTCCTCTATAAGCTTTATAGCCTCGTGAAGGGGATCTTTCTGCGCCAAATAATCACGAGCTTGATTCAAACAATCACCTAAATCTTCAGAAATACTCATTTTAGAATAACATGTGCCTGGGACCCGCCGTGTGACTTGCACTTCCGGAACAAGACGAAATTATTACGCTCAGTGCGTAATAAGTCCCACAAAACATTGCATTAACTACTAATTTATGGATATGACTTTGATGGCTTTGTTAATGCATATATTAGGTTTAGTACAGAAACAAAATATTTGTTCTTAGAATCAGAAAATTATAACTTAAATGCTATTAATAGCCGTTAAGAGTAATACGTTGGTTTATATGACATTAAACAGTATTTTATTATTAGCGCTTGAAAAATTGTATTATGGATTTCATAAATTGTGCCAAATTTCGTAATATACATGAAGGACTGGTCGCACACAAAAGATTTTTAAATTTGGTAACATTTGGATGTACCCGATATTTACGGGAGATGTATTTAGCTCTTTTCACGTTAAAGAACGGGCATATTAGAAGGTAATGCATCTCGTCACCGATATCATTTTTGTTGCAGAGAGTACATTTTCGGTTTTCGTGAGGGATAAACGGTTGAGCGAAACGACCGGTCTCTACTGGGAGTCGATGATTCCCCGTTCGGAAGTGCAGCATGCTCAGTCTTAAAGTCTCAGGTAAAATTAACATATATTTTTCTATCTGTGTGTTTTCTTGAACAAGCGCATACATTTGACCTTTGGAGGATACTTCTAGTTGTGACCGCCAGTTCTGAATGAATTGATCAATTTAGACTGTCCTAACATTATAATTGATGGTTTTAGAAATAATATTTTCTTGCTGCAACCAAACATGCGAGAGACCAGTGGAATTCAAAATATTGTTGATACTTTCTGTCCATTTAAAATTTAATATTTAATTGAGAGTTAAGTGTATATTTGTATATAAGATGGGATAGTTTATCACTTTTTTCCAAGACAATTTTATTCCAATATTTTATCATTCGCGTTTTTATAACGATATCTAGCGGATATCGGCCTAATTCAGCATAAAGACAGTATTTTGGGGGTAGACACTTTTGTTTTAGTTATCCTGCGAAGAAAGTTGCAGTGAAATTTTTCAATAATATATAGGTTTTCGTACCCCAAATTTCACATCCGTATATTAAGATTGGCAGAATTGTATGATCAAATAATTTAATTTGTAAATCGATGGGAAGGTCTAAATTGTTGATTCGTGACAATAAACTAAACATCGCTTTATTGGCTTGGGCTATTAAATGTCTTTTACAATTCAAGAAACTTCCAGAGGAAGTAAAAACTACTCCTAAATATTTATATTATTTTACAGTTTCAATGAGTTGGTTGTTAATAGGGTTTCTTAAGTGGTTTTGAAGGAGTAGCCATCGTATTTACCTCTACACGATCGCGTTTATGACGCCGTGGCGTAGTGGATAAGGTGGCCGCCTATCGACCGGCAGTTACGGGTTTGATCCCCGCTGTGAAAGCGTTCTTTGAATCTCTCCTATAGACACGAAGAACTGATTCTAGTCCCAGGAAACGGACTCGAGAGCGTTCCTAATAAGCCTTAGGCTTTTGATGCAGTGGAGTTATAATAGATAGGTTTATAATACACGATCGCGACTTGCCGAGTTTGATTACATGTAACGATATCAGAACATTTGCGTTACCGGGCTACGACTGTGTAATATAAAGTTAATTTTAATTTCTATGTATATTATTTACGATGTTTAAAAGCCAATTAACTTTAAATTTATTAAAGTTCATCAGATGGCGAAATTCCGAAATGACTTCCGGCGGAAGGTGTTTCGTGACAACAAGCACCTGGGAAGCCTTGGTGCCGACAAACTCCACAACGAGACGGGAACCAGAGATATGGAAATCACGAAAAAGACGGCAAAAAAGAAGGTCCCCAAGAAAATAACTTACGATTATCAACCCTTCTTGTATGCGGGAGAAGAAAATTCCGAGAATCAACGAACCCCAGTTGTCAAGGAATCAGGCTTCGAGCACAACCGGAACTCTTCACAAAAACAAGGCGGTACGGTATCGCTTTTAGAATTTGAAAAGGGTTTTTAATAAACAAATAAAAAATATTGACCGTAATTTCTAGCCTGTATTTTGTGTTAACAACAGGTTTTGCACGATGATGTGCGCTATAAATCAACGGTTTTCTTCCTCCAGATTCAAGCGAGGTATACAATTAAGCCATAGTCAGCGACCCCGCCTCAAAGCGTTCCATGAACGAAGAACTACTAGGTATGATGATGATGATTAGTATTTTTATTGTTATCATTATCATTCATCTTCTCTTTCTTCTTCTTCTTCTTCTTCTTCTTCTTCTTCTTCTTCTTCTTCTTCTTCGTCTTCTTCCTTCTTCGTCTTCTTTTTCTCCTTATCTTTCTTCATTTTCGTCTTCTTCTTCGTCTTCTTCTTCTTCTTCTTCTTTTTTGTCTTCTTCTTCTTCTTCTTCTTCTTCTTCTACTTCTGCTTCTTCTTCGTCTTCTTCTCCTTCTTCGTACTATTATTATTATTATTATCATCATCATCATCATCATCATCATCATCATCATCATCATCATCAGCAGCAGCATCATCATTATAATGTTGATGCTGCTGCGGGTGAAGATCATGACCATGCTTATGGTGGTTGTTGTAAATGATATCGAAATCACAATATGACGAAGCAGGAGATAGTAAAGCTAATGCTGATATTGATGATGATGATGATAATGACGTCATCGTTATTGGTGTGTATTTGTTTTTATTGACGATCATATCGATTGTTAAATAACTTCTTATGTTTTATTTGTGAAATGACTTCTTTTAATCTTTTATAATAAAACCACCCTTATTCGTGTAATTAATTTTCAGATGAATTCGTGAATCTAGTCATGCGGAACTCCGTGGAGTTTCTGGTCCGAGAATCCACCGCCATGTACCTCGCCAAGGAGTCCACAGAGAACTTGATGACGAGACACGACAGCACTGTCTACACCACCAGCGAACATGTTGTCAAAGATACCGACATCACCAAACAATCCACCACCATAAACCTCATTAAGGAGATTACTAAAATCGTCCTGAAGGAACAGGAAGATAATTTCGACATCGCCGACGGACACGTTGTCAAGGAAACCGACAACGTTTCCGTAACGTCAAGCGTTTTAAGCGGTATGACTTTCAGCATTTTTAAACAAGGAAATATTTAACGGTAGACCATTTTGTTTCTTATAATAAAGTAGATATGTAACATCGAAATCGAAAACTGGACATATCGCTAATTTCATTTGTTCTTCTCACCTTTTGTTGCCAAAGCAAATTAAATTTACATGGAAAGTACGCATAACTGGTATTTTTTAAACCTCATTTGTATTTCTTTGGGGAACTGAAATCAGAAATATGTATAATGAATCTTATTTAAATATGTGATTGATCGCATCGAATTTCTATCCTTGTCCAGACGACCTCCAGTTCTTGTATCAACTGGCAGCACCAGTAATTCGTGCCTCAAGAAGGAGGCTCGTTCTGGGAAAACTGGGTTTAATGCACGTGCATACAATGTCTTTCCAGATTGGCCCGTACAGTCTGCACAGGCTAAACAGAGACGACACACTCCGCCTTAACTGGATTTTTGCTGAGAATAGAGTTCCTTTAAACGAAAAAAAAGTGGAAAGTGTCTTCCCTGATTAGCCTTTTGCGGATTGCGACGACCCTTTACGCTAATGAATGAAGACCAGTTTTCCCAGAACGCGGTTCGGAATTATCTAGTCAAGGAGTTCATGAGTGGAGATCGCATCCATGACCACATCTTCAGGAGTGTGACATTATATCTACTACACCATTTGGAAATACAGCGACTTAAAATTCTGACATGTTTTCGCACCAATTTTCAGCTCTTGCAGAGAGCGCAGTGAAGGCCAGCCTGTACGAGCTGGTTGTCGTTGACAACGCCAATCAGTCCGCTCTGGTCCCAACGTCCGCCGTCAAGGCTCGCAGGATACCTAAGACTGTGAACGACATCATAGGTACGCGTGGTTCAAGCGAAATGAGTAATCATGTACAATTAACGCGTAATTCATTTTTAAAATAAATAAAACTAGTCTACAGAACATTTCTTTTTCATCTGTCGTATGTCATGATTTTTCAATTGTATTTCGCGATATACGTTAGTTGGCTAGCTTAATGTGTTGTCACTTAAAACTTAAAGTTGTTATACAAATTACAAACATTGTAACTTAAATCAACAGGATTTACACGCTTGGACGTGGGAATATGAATGTATGAGACGATGGTCTGTGGTAATGTGTCCGTAAATGTATTTCAGAGATGATTGGAGCACCAGCTTGCAGTGACAGCTCCAGCCTTTACCTTCCCGACGTTGCCATTTAGAGGAAACGATGTAACTTAAGCACAAGTCAAATATCAGCACGGACGGCTACGGCAGTCCCGGATCGTCCCTGATCCCACGGGAACAAGATCCGGGACCATCCGTGGGCTTGTTGGATTTTCTAGCGTCGACGGTCTTCCAAAAGCCATCAACCCCGGTGAATACATGTACATGGCATCAACACTGGTCGGCCCGGGCAAACACGGCAGCAACACGCAATGAACACGACGCCCACACGAACTGTCCCGGAAGAGATACGTTCTATTACCGACCAACAAGACCGAGACACGGATAGCTCCGGAAACACATGGACCATCACGGCATCTACGCGAACCATCCCGGAACTTTACGACAACGACGCGGACAAACACGGCAGCGATTCTGACCAAAACACAATCTCTTTTATGATTGACAATAACTTATATTAAATCAGGTTGGATTTCGGTGATTCATTATCCTTCAATAAGATCTCGAAAGTGTAACTTCGAATGCTTTTTTTTTCACATTGAAACGAGCATTGTATTATACAACTGGTACTCAGTCCTTAAATTTTGTAAAATACAAATCCACTTAAAATTGTTCATATAAATATATCAACTACTTGAAAATGACATGCCCATATACTATTTCTTACAATCACAATATTCATATAATGTCGTACTGCCAGGACACAGATCGGCTATTGAGCTGAAGTAGACCGGAAGAAAGATATTTGTGTTGGTTATTTGCTTCCTTTGTGGTTGAGTTCGAAGAAAACTCCGACACCCCATTTATGAGCGGGTTGTCGGATCGTCAAAGTCCTGGTTAGGTGTTATGATAATTGTCCTCCAGGTCAGCTACACCCGCATTATCATTTCCATGGCGCAGTCGCAGAAGATTCGACACGCAGGTGTTAGACAGCACAATGGATGTCACTGCCTCTGGAGACTGCACAATTGTGTGAGGACATCGAAAGCGACGAGCAAGAATCCCAAACCAATAATACTCAATCCGTCGCTTAATTGTACAGTCGGTAGTTGAAGACTCTCTCGGAATGTGACATGCTTTTCTAAGAAAAAGGTTTCATGATCAACTTCTTTCCAGGCGAATGCGTCAACCGCAGCAATTTAGAACGCATTGATTTGTCGTCGTTTGGTAAAGATTCAGGCTCAGGTAGGCACAACACTCCCTTGTCGAGGGTTTTGATTAGTTCGCTGTTGTTGAACACTTGTGCACCACTGGCTGATCCATTGCTGCCTTCTTCCACCAAAATGAACATGTAGTCGGCGTCGACCAAGGCCACGAGGATTATGGAATGGTAACCCTTGCAGTTGTAGTACAAGGAGCCATCACATTGAGTACACTGTATCGCCATGTGCTTCGCGTTCAAAGCACCTACACAGTTGCGCATCTGCCATCGGTCGCCGAACTGCTTGGCGATGTTCTTCCACTCATCGTTTCAGGACAGGGAATTAGTTCCTCAACACATTCTACAAGTATCGCTCGCAGACCTGATGATGATCTTGGAGATGGTTGTGTATGCGAAGATGTATGGCTTCGCAAACAACACCATTTCCAAGAGCATCCTCAGGTATACGATGCGATACTCGTAGAATTTGTTGGAGCTAATTCCCTGTCCTTAACCCATTTATGCCTAGCGTTAAGAAAAAAGGCATTGGCAAACAGCGTAGACCCAGATGAGACGCCGCATGAGTAAGAATTTCTGTAAGAAATATTCTAAATATAGAAATAAATATACTAGACATCCCTAATTTTGGAAATAAATTGATCCAATTTAGAAGGATGGGTGAGTCCACTAGGCATAAATGAGTTAAAGTAGGCAGCAATTGATCAGATTTGATTAATGGGCTAAGGTCACGGGTTCATCAGTATATTATTGATTACTTGGCTATGATTAAATTGCTCATCAGTATTTAATTGATTAATTGGCTAAGATTAAAGGGCTCATCAGTATATTGTTGATGTATTGGCTTAGATTAAAGGGCTTATACGTATATTTAAGGAATAATTCGTGTACGTTATAGTTTGTTGTCGAATAACCCACGGCCGGAAGTTTAGATGCGTAGGGATTAAATCACGAGTGCGATTCTTACACGGTTTTAACTAAAGATTTATACAATGTATCTTATTTTTCTTGTGTACTATTTTATCTGAAGTTCCGCCCATAAAAATAACTTTCGGCTGTTCTTTCGATCAGATCTCCGCCCTCAATAACAGCCGAACTGGATGGAAAAAAACGTGTCATTTCTCCCGTTTGCTTAAATAAGAACAACAACAACTTGTGTAAACTTACATGTTTACATTGTACACTTTACTAAAACGATAACAACACTGTATATTTTACAGTAAACTGGAATTATAACCGGATTATTACGCTGGTGGAAAATGTATCGGCATGTTTTGTTTAGTTACAGCGCGTGCTTTCAGTGTATAAGCTCAGCCGATACTTATTGCAGAATAGCCCATAGACGATTTTCTTATTTATTTATATGAAATTTGGCACGTGCCGTGTTAGAATGTTGATTAAATGGCTAAGATCACGGGGCTCATCGGTATACTGTTGATTAATTGGCTAAGAATAAAAGACTCATCGTTATATATGTGGACTCAAAATAAAGAAGTGAAACTCCAGAAGCTGCAGCAGTATTGCATTTCTATCATACAAGCCTTCGTGGTCCTTTATTTATGGCAAGGAACCAATGGCCAAAACGGTACAGTACGGCACAAAACGAAACAACATATACACATAGTAGAATAAAGCTGGGGTCACCGCCTTGGAACGGTCAATGCTAAGCACTGGGGGTTTAAACCGATTATAGAGCGCTCAACCTCACACTTGGCCCAGCAATATTCATGATACATATAAGTGTAAATAAATTTTACCTCATAGCATTGCAACTCAAATTAAACAGTAATAAAAAGGAATTCAATGTTAATACTCAAATTGAATTAAATGGTCACAAAAACAGCCATTTTGACATTATATAGCCATGTTCCAACTTTTTCACATTAGGCATTGTTTTGGTTACGAAAACTTGTTAAACATAATCTCACGAAACCTTATGTTGATTACGTTACAGAACAATAATTAGTTACAAAATGTTTAAATGTGTGATTGTACCTGAACATAGAAAGTAAACAATACCTCATAGATAATACTAATAACCCATTACATCGAAAAGTTTGGTCAAAATATGTTATATCGAAAATTTAGCACACAATGTAAAACATTTATTTTGAAATTTATAATGTGAATTACGTTCAGGCTGATTAAGTTGCAACTTACATATTGTGTAAAATTGATCTTAATATGTGAACATATAAAGCTTGCTTCTTCCTTAAGTTATAAATATTATTGTTCTCAGCTGCATGTATTTTTCACGCCGCCTCGAAAAGAATATTCCACGAAATGCAGTGAATAATGTTATTATGTTGTTATGATATAATTACAGACTTCTTTTCAGTGAATACTCGGAGCAGAAATAATTTATTATTAATTCGGGATGGTTTTAAGATGTTCGGCAATACGGAAAATTTGACAATCGTTAAAAATATTCTGGACCAATTCAATAGGGTCCGCATCTTCAGCAAGGCTTCTTTATGTTTAATCCCCCCTGATCGGATCCTGCATGATGCGAAATGACAGCACGAGCTTAAACGAAGATAGCATGTGGAAGAGGTCTTGTCCTCTCATGGTGGCGTTTACATTAAGAAGCTTTGCATAATCCTTTCTGAAGATGACTTACTACTGACGACGGGTTCCAGAAAATTTCCGCACTACATCTTTATAGAGCCCTCTATTGTGAAAACGCATACCACAGAATCTGCAAGGGATGGCAAAAACATTTAGAATCTTGACCGATTTTTTTTTTCTGAAATGCCGAGTCAATATCGACTAATTCCAATAACATTTCCGTATGCTAGGTGACAATTGGCCATACAACATGCAAGCATATGGAACCCTCGTCGCCTGCTCGGAATCGCCAATTCAAATCTTTCAAAATATGGACGCCGAATGTTTATCTCGGGCGGTCCATCGTCAGCTAGTATTCGGAATGATACAAGAATCAGATGACGATGTCTGCACATGCTTGCGGAAGCGTTACAATCATACATCAAAAAGTTCCAAATCGTCACAAAACACCCAAACAATCCGATGTTTCCAAATTTACTTCGGAACCCAGTGAAATGATTAGACATCTGACTGTATATGAACCTGCAGTAACGTCAGCAGGCGTAGAAGGGACTTAATTATCTTTTAGATTTAGGTTTAATAACCCTACATGGGAGCATAATGGACCGATACGATACACACTGCTTTAAAATTATCATGTATTCACTGGTAGATTAAATTGGATATGGAAGAAAACATTAATATGTCTGCTAGAAATAGAATTGTAACTTATTGATCAATGGCCCAAGGGTGTATGACTGGGCGTGTGTGTGTGTTGTGTTTTAAAGACGTGTAAAACATTTGGTTCGCGCAGTGAGTGAGTTTTACATTTTGTGAGTTGCTTTCACTTATGAGGTAAATTAAAAGGACATCTTGTTTTTTAGTTTTAATATTGGACCTTACAATGTATTATGTTTAATAATGTAATTAAACATATTTATCGCGATGAGTTGTTTTTAAACGTCAAATCCATGTTATTATCAACGGTGCACATAAAATAACTTTTTTCACTCCTCCGACGGTGAACATTTAAACATTGATTTATTTTTAATAATTTGAATATGTTTAACGAGTTGAAAAACAAAATCAATTAATATTATGTTATTTGTACAAATGTATGTTCGTAATAAAAAAATAACGGGAAGGAATATAATGTAAACGTATCGGAAGTAAAACGTCATTATGGATGTAATGATAGTTCAGGATTGATTATTCAATGAAAAAAGATACATTTTTGACACTGAAATGAAAATGCGTTCTGATAATTATGTCCTAAAAAAATAGACATAAAGGACTATCTTTGACGTAATAAATTGTTTCTGTAGCATATTTTAACGCTGTATACAACATACGTCAATTAAATTCTCATTGTCCAGTCCAGCAACATTAATTATGCAATAATAGGAATTGAGTCGTTTTCTAAATAAATCAATAACAAGCCTTATATGCAACCACGGATACCAAAAACTTGATTCAAATCTACTTACTTGCGATCAAATTACGTTTCTTTTTCTTTTTCACTCTACGATAAATATCAACAGCCGCAATAGTTCTTGAACCCGGCTTAGCAGTGAATTACACTGACAGAGTCAGGCACAAAATCATCCAATCAACAACAATAACAACGACGTTTTGACAAATGTAAATAAATGAAAAATACATACTCATTCTGATTGTATTGGAATTGGTTTTTAGGAGTAAGTGGTTGCGTATGCATGAATTATGTAACATGCGTCGTTGTTTTAAAGGAATAGGACGAAAGCTATCGATTGAGGGGAAAACACTCAAAAATATTGTTTGAACGTTTGTTCTACATTTCTTTTGATGGACCGTTTGGCTCGAAATATTGCTTGGTTATCGACCGACTGTGAGTAAACGGCTGGGCAGATTTCTCTGAAGTATTTGTTTTTGAAAGGTTGTCCAATTGCCCATAAGATGACCAAGGGATGCTTTTGATTAAAACTATATGACATTTTTGCGGCCCGCGAAGACAGGTCTATTATAAATTCTAGTTAATGACCATGTATATATTGTAATATCAGAGGGTGGGGATTTTTTTTTCAAGACTCTTTGTCAATTTTTCTCTCATAAAACATGATTTTATATGTTTATTTGAATATATTGGGCTCCTGGGCCCATATACTATCCAGGATACGTTACTTCCACCTGTGTGTTTGCTTAGTTTTAAGTTAAGCATGACTCACGGGAGGAAAACATTACGGATTAATGCAACAATAGAAACTGTTTGTTTATGTGTGTTTTAACTTTTAACTACACAGTGACTCATCGGACACGCGGATTAATTGCTTTCCGCTTAACCGGAACCTCTTGACTTGTATCATGATCAATGGGATATCCGGTTAATAGGGTTTCCGTGACTTTGCCTTACGCATACACAATTTCAGATTTGTTAAAGCAAAATCTGCCGGAATGAAGATATATACATGATATTGCTTAATTTAATTCAGCTTCAGTCCTTGTCATGTTATTTTCATATTTCTGTTTCACGCTACAGGTCAAAAGCAGACCAATTCACTCAGTGTTATACTGAGAACATTTAAATCGTAAAACACTTTGTAATAAGTCTAGTATCTTGAACATATCTGACTCAAACTTGAGAGTTTTTGTCGTCAGTATTTGAGATTACTTTGAAGATCATGGTAATTTTGGAGATCTAACTAAATCCTGAGTTTGAGTAAGAGTATTTGAGTCTTCTTGTATTTGAGATTTGAGATGGTGCGTTAGCTAACCGACATTTGCAGCTTACTATTAAGCTTTGTGGGGACTCGTGTATAATCGTCTGGGTTGATACTGTGACATTTTCTTGCAAACTTAACGTTAAACGTTCGTAGTTTCGCAGTTGCTGAAGTCATTATGTAATTATTTGTAATAAAAGAGTTTCACAAACAGTATCCTTGGCAAGGGTGAATCAGTATCTTGGTATGAAATTGTATTTAGAAAACTAGTTGAATTAGCAGGTGTATGTTTTATTTTAATATAAGGTACGTGGATGCTCAATGTATTTAGTTCAACTGTTTGTCCGTCCGTCAGTTGTATGGTCTAATTCATACAAGAATGTGCAAAATTTGGGACAGGCTCCTAAGTGCAAGAATCTCGCAGTATCTCTCTTACGATCTGTGATAAAAGTCACCGGCTAGTAGTTCAGGAGTGGATTTTATTAAACCGATATATCGAACGAACGTGTTGGTATGAAAACTGTGTGCTACACTATTAAAGTGCCAATTTCGCAGTCAGACACTATTATGACATACTTATGTTTATAGCGTCGAAAAGTAATTCAAAACTCGGTCAAAAAGGTACACGACCAAGCCTTTGGTAATTGCCATGGGACTGTCCAAACAGACGTGTTTGATGATAGTTTTATGGAATTGCACAATAATTACAAACGATAAATAGTATACGTCGTTTAATTATAACTGATTACTGTTTTCATGAAATCAATGGTTAATGTTGGCTTATACGTTTTGGCAAAAAATGTTTTGTATGCTTTATTATATGAACATATATATTTCTTACAAAATTCTTATAGCACATTCGTGGGCTACTGAGAAGGAAAGTAATTTGCGAGTCTTTATTTCATAGCAATATAAAAGTACATGCACTCAGTATCGATGATAAAATAACGATTTATCGCAAAGACATTCATTTTCTATATAGATAAATTAGACAGTGACAAGATCTTTATTTCAAACATTTAATTTAATTTCTGTAGACCGATAAAGTAACGTGTTTTTTTCCAACCATTGTCAATTATTAAGTTTTAAAGTTATTTTTTTTTAACAAACACGCTTCTTCAATTTTCGATTTGAATGTTGTGTAATCAATCGAATGTCACATTTTTAAGCGAAACACTTTTCGGAATTATAGTTTTATAGCAATCGTGGGCGAGAAAAGACAGCCCATGGATATAATTTATAATGCAGAAATATCACGTTTCTTTCGCACATCAGTTTTCTTAAACATCAAGAAAACTTTAATCAATACCATTAAATAACAAATAAATAAGTATACGTTTTGCCTTTGACAGAACACTATAAATCTCTGAAAAAGTTGAAATATCATGAACGTCTGCTTCAAACCCCATGCAACCGCTAAAAGATGAATTGCACAAAGCCTGCTTCATCTGGTTCAGATAACATCATTTGTATGTGTGTTCTGATGGCATTACTGGGACCTTGCTGGGAGAGTTTTGGGCATTATTACGTAACTGTAAGCGATCAGAGGTGTTAGTTATACATGTCCCAAGTACGGTGTATATTTATCAAAAAACGCTTCCATTTGAATAACATATTTCCCTGGAAATATCAATAAGCATTATATATAATTCGACATAGTTCGTCGTCATATACTTCAATATAATCAAACGGCTTTCAGTTCACATTTTAGGCATAACCGTAGGTTTATAATCAATCGGGTCAACCAAATTTTAGGACTTATGAATGAAAAATAAACTTCATACAAACAAAAAATCCCGGTTTATTTTATAAGTAATACATTATGTAATTTTCCAGTCAAATTTTAATCTAAAAAAACAAAGACATAGAGCAAAGTCTAGATGAGATGGAGGTTTAAAACATTTTAACACAAGTGTATGACTAACGAATCGCAAATTGGGATTATCCGATCGTCTGTGTAAAGTGAATAAAATCACGTAACAAAGCATGTATCTAAGCTCGATAAAATTATAGAGTTATGATACACATTAAACGCAATGTTGTTTTCTAGGAGTAATTAATTGCAAAGCCGATGAAATCAAACTATACTAGAATTATCACAAGTAAGTAGTTATGGGCTCATAAGCATTTTATCACATGTCTGTCATTTCATGTTTAAGTAATGTCTTTTAAATCCAAAATGTCACATTTCTGTTGGCGGTGGCATATTTAACGGAATCCAAGTCTTAACGTGACGCAACATGAATCCGTGAAATTGGATTCCTTTAAAACGTATACTATTCAATTTATAATGTCTTCTTGGACCGTATGTAATAGCCCCAAGATATATATCTGCAAGTGTGATATTCACTGCTGTCCATTACACAAATTTAACGAATCGTTAAGAGACAAAAAACACAATATATATACAAATATTTTCCTAAAGGTCATTCGTTTATTTAAAAAAAAAACAACAAGTTATACCTGTTATGACTGCGCGGGCTGGCATACAGCTATGCTGGTCGCATATGACATTATACCCATTTTCGTATGAGGCGGGTCATATGAAATTTTAAACAATATATTTATAGTTGGAATGCAACACCGTATAAGCCGCTAATATTTTTTATGATATCTTTTATCACAAAATGGAAGGTCGAGTTTAACTTTACAGCCAAATTGGTCACATCGTACATGAGTTGTAATTTAAACAAAAAAATCGGACAGTCCAGCGTCCCTTTATGTCGTATGCAGATATAACTTGATATGTATTACAGTTATTAGGCAACAGTAGACAAGTTGAGGTTCTCATATTTGCTCCGCAAAGCGAAAATACCACTCGCGGTTTTGTAACTGGTGTTTGTAGAAGCTGAAGCTCGCATACCACAGCTATTTATACTGAATATGTAAACGATATGAATACAAGTTCACTTACAACGGTGGTTGGTGACATTCACTGCGCTGCATTAGCTTTGCTTTTGGTCCCCTCTGCAGTCTCAATTTACCTGTTCAAAACGCTGAAATGTAAGATTTGATGGTTTTGTTAACAGGTTTTGTTCTTTTTATCGAACCTTAGCACTTATTCTAACATCGTAGACTAATAGCCATGTAACAAGTGGAATGTAATTAAGTTACAACTTATTCAATTGTGCAGCTGTTTGATTTGAATTGTGATGCTGTGAGGTTAATTTCTATTTAATCATATTTGGAATAAAGTTCGACAAGTTGTAAGGTTCACTGTTTACAAAGATTAACCCTCAGCTTTTATTCAAAAATAATTATAAGAGATATATAAAATATATTTTCCGATGACATAATTTCGCATATGTACAAATATATTTCATAAAGTGCCTTTCCATGTTGTAACGCGGGGAACATCGTGACTTGCTAACACTCATCGCATTAAGTTCATTGATAGCGGCCATTTAGGTTTCGCATGAAGGTCTTCTAATGTCTGACTCACATTAAGTAAATAAGTAAAAACATCGGTTTATTTCTTATGTTCCTCCATGCTTTCATGTCCATAGAAATGTTGTTAAAGCCATCGTAGAAATAGTTTGTTTAAAACCTCTTTACATATTGTCGATTACATGAAGCAAACTCCTGGTGAATACTGATACAAATTACGCAAGGTTGGCAAAAAATCGGAATTGGTATTTCC